>LGAG01000059.1:69409-79688 GCA_001278395.1 Lerema accius | reverse complement strand
GCAGAATTTAGCGAGATTAAGTTCCTATCTCCTCAGGGTCGAAACTCTGACCTTGAACTGCTAAGAACACTCGCCGTGACCGCTCTTGACCCCTAAATCTTGTTCAAGTATTCTATTTTTACCTGACCTTTCCAAGATCGTAGACATGTAAGCAATTCAATGCTAAAAAGAATATACGGATTACCAATGACCTATCTTATATTGTACTATTAATTATATTGTTGTATTATACTGTTTCGTATATTGGTACGACCTATACCAAATACCAAAGAGACATAACAGAGAGACGCTGTTTGTGTTAGTAAATTCTGAATAGATGGATAGACCACAGATACGTCCGGCATTCGATTGCTACATTGTTGACGCGAACATGAATTTAGATGCGTTCAGCTCTGACCCAAAGCATTCGGATGAATCTATGGAGACAGGAAATTGAATGCTTTTGAACGCTAAGATCATTGTTGTATGTTACAGATTATTCAACACATTATTTGTTTAAGAATTTATGAAATTCACGTTAAGTGTAATACTTACTTCAAAACCACCGGAAAATTACTTGATGCTGAATTAAGACTCTTAATGACTACTAGGACAAAAAGTTTCTTGGCAGGAATAAAAATTACTAATGAATAAAGAAATAGGGATCTCGTTCTGAAACTCTAATACGAAATTGCACCGTAAGTTTACAATAATATTGCTGTAACACATGATAGAAAACCACTGGTCAATAGTAATTCTAATGAGAGGCACGTCCCAACCAAAGAGCCGGTCGCAAATGGATCAGCATAAACCTTCGGAGTCCTATCGCATTGAAATTAGACAATCTGCCTAATGGACAAGCCTGAAAGAAAAGTTGCAAACGTTAGGAAAAGAGCCTAATTGACTGTTCCCTCTAACGAAGACAATCTCCAGTAATAAGATTTCCATTTAGGTTAATCGTAACAGAGTGTTCCAGCACATTTTAATACCGAGACGTGGATACGCGATTAGAATCTACTCTCGACTCGACCTACTAATTTGTTATATGTGCTCGTGAATTCTGGTTACAGATTAATGACAATAAAACATGCGATTTCTGTTTTCGTACCAAACACGAAGATTTGAACCAAGAAGTCAAATTGGTGTAATTTGCTTGATGTCAGAAAAGAAAGCAATTTCTCCTCGAAATGTAACCGTTTTTTATGATGGTATCAGAGAGATCGATTGAGGTCTGCGTCATTGGGGCAACGTTGATGTATTACGAAAAGAAATGTACGAGTGTTCATATTAAGTAAATAAAATATACCTCAACAAGACTTGTAAATAGGCTGTTACACTTGTCGATAAAGCTCATATTAACTATTTTAATCTTAAAATCTCTCAGATGTCACGAAGAGCTAATCCTGCATCTTCACAAGATGTGACCCTGCAAATTATCCTAATCTCTATAAACAACGCATCTTAGTTCGTCTTGGTGGATCATAAAGTTAGCAATAGCCCTCAATTCAGACTAGGAGAACGTTAGAAAATCCAAATAAATTAATTAGTTACCCACCAAAATGATATTTGAAGTCTACAAAAACAAGAAAAACAAGTTTCACTTTTTGTGACGCCGAAAGTGAATGCAGAAATGTTTAATGGTAAAACGAAACGAGTAAAAGTGGAAAAGCGTTGGAAAAGTCACCTCGTTACGCAGATTGCAGGTGCCAAGTGCCAACAGCCCTCGACAACTTCGGCACACATTGATAAAATTTCATTTAGCGGTCGTCTGCGAGCGCTGAGAACATTTTGCTTTGAAACGCCTGTTTTATCTTTTTGCATCTGCAGTGGAGTGTAATTAACAAAGTTCTGCATGCTCTTTTAGTTATTTTTAATTAGGTATAAAGTTTATAACTTTATGTAGTGTTTCATACATATATTCCTCTAACTAGGCCTTTACACTACCACTCATGGTGTACCCTGATGAATAACTAAATATACAATATCAACAGGTTGATGGTCCCTTTGAGGTCGGTAGATTCTAAACTATCTAGTTTAATCACGGCTATACTATTAAACTGCCTCCGAGTTTTACCTCTTTCCAGAATGCAAATCGTTTTCGTTTTGACAGGTCTGGGTTCAGTTTCATGAATTCTTTGAAGTCTCATTTTCCTTTTCTTCTTTGCCGGCAACGCGTTCACGATACGTTTAATGTTATGGTCGTCTATAAGAAGCGACGACCACTTATTGTCACAAGGGATTACTTTATAACTAACGCGGCTTTTAACAATACATGCTGTAAAAGCTCTTTTAACATCCGGTCGTTACACCCAATTGATTTATTGGCGAGGATTTCCTTTCCCGCATTTCCCAAGATAGAGATAATCCAATTAATTCATGTCTTCGTTTCATTGTCCTGCCTTTGGCAGACTATTTTCTTATTCAAATAGGTTAGAACTATTGCTAAACATTTAAAAAGTTACATAACTTTTGTTGTAAAAGTCGCTGCTGATTTCAATCTGTTGGATTGGACTCTTTTATTTGGTAGTTGATAAGTTATTCATAACTCTAAATCCCCATTGATTTTTAGGAGAATATTGGAGCTACACAAAGCTATTAAGTGGAGTAGTTGAGCTTTTATTTGTAGCTATACTGTGGTGTCTGCATTGCCGTGTTCCAATTTCCCGAATTATTGTTCGGCATCACAGACATTCCATTCATGTCCGCATATTTCACGTTTACTTGCTCGACAGACAGTAGACGAAATATAACATTATTTGGACAGAAATTAGCTGGTTTCACGTTTTAATTTTATATTTAAGGTTCTGTAGTATAATTTTTTAGTTATGATTCATCTGAAGTGATTAGCTACTAAGATAAAAAAGGCATTGACGATATATCAAAAACATGATTAAAGTTAGACGAATTGCAAGGAATGAAAAAGAAGCAAGCAGAGAGATGTAAGAAATTGGGAAAGTAACTTTGATAAATGTATAAGTTTGTAATTGATACAGATAGACACAATGCTTAATTGACGATTCGCTATTCGACGATCGGGTTTGAGGGAATTTCTTTCCCCTTTTTTCTCCTCCATACTAAAGCATCTTTACGAAGAGGAGATAGATTAAAAAATACGTGCATAAGTGTATCATTGATACTCACGAATAAACAATTGGTGTAAATTTTTTTTGATCTATTACTATTAATTTCAGAAGCGGAATGCGACGGCTGCGGAAGCGAGACCGACGAAGGGCGGAGTGTGGGCGAGCTGCTGCTGCCGCAGTACGCGCTGGCCACGGGCGGGCTGGCGCGCGACCACCGCCCGCTCATCACCTTCCCCGACAACAACAACTTCCACGCTCTCTCGGCTTCCGAGTACCGCCGGCTGCTACTCTACCTCACTTCTGTTCCTTCGTGAGTCACTACTTCTTTTCTGTACACTTTTCGAAGTTTCCTAGTAACTTAAAATCGAAATCTTTCGTTTTTCGCCGCCATTTTGTATGGCTGTCTTGAAGCTACCTCATTAAAGTGTGATGTTTTTGAGTCGAGCGTCTTCCCCTGTCCGCTAAAAACAAAAATATACATAAAAAGTAAATACATACTTTACGTTGGACTTGACCTGACATACACTTAGCGGATTTTTTCATCTACTCGTATAAAATATTTACCTACGGTTTATAGCAAAACAAGGAATTCTGCAATTCCTTGGGTTAGGGACGTAAAAAACTTCCTTCTCAATTCACCAGTTTTACGTTATGGCGCCATTTGATTACGAGACCTAAATAAAGATTTCTTAAGTAATTGAATTCGAGCACGAACCGAGAATAGGTCAATGTACGAAATCGGGTCGCAAACAGAAAGGCAATAAAACGATTTATTAGTGCATCCGTTCAACTTCAGCCTTTAACCTTGCCATGGCACGTGCGAAGTCGCCTAAATAAACGCTATAAATATATATTGTATAATGGTTAGGTACGTATACCTTTATAATTTGTATTACATATAATATATCAATGCAATTGTTGGTTTATGAAGAGAAACAAATAATGACAATAAGTATTTATTGTAATTTGGAATTACATTCAAAACTTTAAAGAGGTAGGTACCTAGTTAAATTAAAATGTTTACGCCGTCCGGATTTTAATAAGTTTTAATCAGTCTTTGTAAAATTTAATTAGGGCTGCTAATCGATAAGAAATTCCGATCCAAAAATCAAGTCGACCCAATTTTATATCGATGTTTTTGTAATAAGATTTACTGGCTATTGAGTAGTGAGTCAACATCCGTTGTTTATCTACCTTATTACGCTTTCAAAGGCTTTATCTTTGCAATTTCACTGCTATCAGCAGAGAACTCGTTCAACGAAGCGGTTTAATGAATAGCGTACTCGAATAACAACTCGTTTACGATTTCAATGATATCATGGCAATAAATAGGGCGTCACTATCAATGGTGAAATCTAGGTTAAACCCATGCCCTATTTCAGTGCTAATTGAGCTGCAGCTGTTTGAATCACAGTTCCTTTGACATGTATGAGTAGGTACTTAAAAGAAACAACTGAGCCATTTACGTTTTCTATTACAAAGGAATCGTAATACGGCAGTCGTTAAAGATAACTCATCGATTGTATCTACGGAATTCTATTGAATTTTTTATTAGTTTTGTTTAATTTATTTGAAAATACTATCTATTAAAGGCAGTACTCATTGATACAGTCCAATAAAATAACAACGAAGATTCTTTGTTTATAAAACAAAAGAATCAATCGACTATTTTATTTACTGCGTCCTTAAACTACGATTGACCCCACGACTGCTTCGAATTCAATAGCACGCGCAGTATTGAGATTGAGACCGGTTCTTTTATCGTAAACAATCGAGTAGACATGCCGTAAAGAAACAATCAAAGATATATCTGAACGATACTAGAAGACAATGGGAATTCCTTGTAAATTGCAATAAAAACAGTCGTGTATGCGGTATAATCGAATAATGGTGCGCGCGCGCTGGCAATGTAATTTGTGGTGCTAAGCGTTAATACTACATAGCTGATCATAGCCATTAGGGATGCCATTCATCCGGGTTTACTCCGGATTTATTGAAGTGAAGGGAGCGTCCGAAAAGATTTTTCAAAAAGCACCCGGATATGCCCCGACTTTTTTTGGGTTTGAGAATGTGGGGCAATTGAAAGAAAAGCAACAAATTAAAACAAATTTGAGTAAAATTTTAGAGTTCTCGTTGATCTAAACGCTGTAAGGACGAACGAATGGACAGTAACGCGACTTAAACAGCGATACTATAAGGGCACATTTTTATAAACATCCGCGGAAAAATGTTTTTGCACAAATGTCCATGGTTTGCAAAACTTTTGTCCGGGGACGCCAATTTAGTCGATGGCAGCCCTAGCCATGATAAACGCGTGCTTGCTTATCAGAGTGAAACAGAACTAAAATGGTACATAATTACACTTGAACCACGATGTATACGGTGGATTACTTTAATGCCATCGACTTTTTTACTTACATCTTACTGTAAATTATATAGGACTTTAGAATTGTTTTTATGTTTCAGATTGCTAGAAGCTGAAATGGGATTTCACATAATAATAGATCGAAGAAAGGATAGATGGAACTCTGTCAAGGCTGCGTTACTTAGGATATCTGTAAGTACCTACACTCATATTATTTACGTAGTAGGTATAAGTTGCTAAGTTTAGAAATGTCGTCCACTCGGTACAATTTACCTGTAACACCATCAATCTATTAGGTGTGTAGTTAATTATTTATACATATTTATGACTATTAATCGTTACCTATTGAGAGCTTATAATTATACGCCTAAAGATAGTCCTATAGGACAGCCGTAATGTATTTGAATAAGTACGTGACGACTAATAGAAGACAGAAAGTAATTAGACAGAAAGTCTTTATGTTAAAAAATGTATCAGACGATTTTCATACTTATTTATCTCTATCATAAACATATTTTCTTTTTATTTCCAGGAATTTTTCCCTGGCGTCATCCACGCGGTGTACGTGTTGCGGCCTGCTAGTTTCCTGCAGAAGGCTCTCTCTGAAGTGAGCAGCAAGCTGTTCAAGGAGGAGTTCAGGTTCAGGGTGCTAGTGTGCTCGACCCTCGAGGAACTGTACGAACACTTCGACCGCTCGCAGCTGACTCCAGACCTCGGCGGGGACCTGCATTACTCGCACTCCGAGTGGATTCAACAACGGATAGTATGTATATTATATACCTTTAGGTAACTATGACTCCGTAGCCTAGTTGGTAGTGACCCTGCCTGCGAAGCGAGGGGTCCGGGTTCGATTCCCGGCCAGAGCAGATATTTGTGTGACAGATGTTTGTTCTCGGGTCATGGGTGTTAGTGATGTGTTATTTGTGTTGTCCATGCCAACCGGTATGAGTATGTTAGCGTTTATTTATTAACTGAAGTAACTAGTTAACATCTCACTACCCTAGTCTCAGTTAAACTTATATACCTATAGGCAGTCAGGCTGCGGTGGCCAAACGAACATAATTATGACGTTGTGTGGGAGTCCGTGCACATAGCTACGAGTTCCTAGCAGCTGCAGTTGCACGGCAGCCAGAACTAGTCTTAGTGGATGTATGTGGTTGTGGCTCCTATACAACGTATATGATCGTCTGGTTGCCGCAGCTTGGCTGCTGTATCTGGCTCCTCAAATATTTTGGCTGTCGCGCCTAGGGTTAAATAGCAGATTAAATACGCCATTATTACTTGAACTTATTATTGCCATATACATAAAACTAGTATCTATAATCGATTAGCTCTATTACTATACTATTCTATTCTACTTAACAATGATGATTTATTCTTGCGCACTGAAATACCTTTGTGGATATTTATTGGGAATTTCATAAAGAGCTGATCGCCTTATGAAATACTGAGAATATAATTTAATAAACTCTTGTAACATCTGTGTAAAGTTATGTTTTAAATTAGAATTGTCTTTGTTCCAGTCTTTAGAGAAATTTTCAACGCTCATGAAAGAAATATCGACGAAACTCGACGAATTTATGCACGAAATAGTGGACTGCGACATGGGCAATGATCCTACACAAACCAAAGAATTATTAGACTGTCAAGAATCTAGGTACAAATTATTCCTAGTACTTAACAAATTACTCTTAAAAATATTCAATGCTACCAACCAATGTTCTTTACTTATTTTTGAATAAGTGTGTCAATTATAAAAATCTTTATGTAAAGTAATCCAAAGGTTGTAAAGAATTAAAAATATTATTTTTTGTATGCAGGTATAAAGCTTTAAAAAGTGAACTATCGTCAGCAACGACACAAGGTGAAGAGTTGCTGACGCAAGTGCGAAAACCAAATCTTACTTATAATATTATAAGCCATGTGGCTGCTGTAGAAAGGTAACGGTTTTATTACTCTCTAATCTCAAGCCATACTACCCTTACAAGCTTACACGAAACGTTCATTTTAAATGTAATGGCACGTTCCGACTGCAACGACAATAAAATACCTGTTATTTACAACATTATTTGCAGATTACTGGTGCAACTCGAAGAGACTGAAAGACAATTCGATAATTTCTGGCAAAAGCATTCCACGAAATTAAATCATTGGCTGAAATTTCGGACGTTTTTATTAAATTTTAAACAGATGCAGGTAATGCTCTTAATAGTTTACCTAATTACATACTTAAGATCACTTATTCTTAACGTTAAGAGGGCACGGGTCGAAATTGAAATATTTGGTTTTTATTTTTGTGCCGAAAATCAAACACTGGCGTCGTCGGGGAACAGATTCGATGTGGTTCGTTCGCTTCCTTCATTGGTCTGAAAACAAAAGCTTCCGAAGCCCTTTTGCCCACCAAATCCGATATATCCATACATTTCTCCTGATTACCGTGACTGTCTTCGAAATTATTGCGAATGTCTTTCCTCTTCTGTGCATCGAGCTGAAACGATAGTTTTTGTATTTTTCTTGTTTGATCTTCCACCCGCGCTGTCAATTCCTCCGCCTGTTTTCTTTTCTTATTGAACTCAGTTTGCAGCGAAACAATTTTTCGTTTGCATGTGTCTAGTTCCGCTTTTAATTTTTGCACGTTTAATGTGTTTATTTCTTCTAAACACTGAAGTTTTTCTCTCGAATGTCTCGCCAGATTCTCCTGGTACAGAGTTTCCTGCTCGACTTGATACGACCAAAACGACATCGCCCTCATAGCGACGTCCATAATCATATCTGGTTTCATACCTGCTAAAACTATCGATTTGAATGTTTCACAAGGTTTGAGATCGGCTTGAATCACATCGAATTTGTCACGAAGCTCAGTTCCACAAGCTGGACATGTAAATGCGTTTTCTGCATTTCTTTTAAATTCTAGCTTGCCGTGTTCGATGCAAAATGCGTGTGAACATGTAGTTACCCAGGCTTGACTTGTAAGCGGCCTTCTACATTTTCGAAAGTTGCACATCATATCCAAAGTCATTATTTTAATATTATATTATTTTCTACTATTTTTAAACACAACAAATAAAGAACATAACATGGCAGATTTGACTGACAGCGGCAGATTTTTAATCCTTGGTTGACTGACGTAACCTTCGAAACGTCAAAAATATTATTTTTTATTTATACTTTTTTTTTCAAAGAAATGCCGGTTCCCACAGCCGGTTACGAAAAAATATTAATTTATGTAACGAATATTTTTGCTATATTTATGAGTTAATTAAATTATATCATTCAATATACACAATTTGATCAACACTGATTTTAGTTTTGGTCGGCATTTTTAGTGATAATATAGGAAGTATTATATAAATGTAATCTTTTACTGACCTCTGCATAATAGAGGTCAGTAGAATTTTATTATAAACTAATACATGTCTGTGGTATCTCCAAAAGTTAATTGCTGACCGTTTGAAACTTAATTAACTATTTTAATGCATTATAATATAATAATTAATTTATACTTTATAATATCACTGTAATAGCAAAATTCGTTATACACGTTATACGATTTATAGGTTAAAATTAAACAATTTATTAAACTATAATGATTCGCTACTAAAGATACAAAGATTGAAATTGGTGTTACATCGATTTAAATTTCTTTTTTAACTAACCCAGGCAACTTTAGATGGGCATCTAAAGACAGCGTGTGATATGACCGAAGTAGGCGAGACGGCAATTCGAGTTGATTCTCTCATATTGGAAGCAAATGACTTTGAAAAATTATGCAACTGTGATTTAGATACTGCATCATCTGTTATAGAAGACGGTAAGAATGCGTTAATATCCTATTCAAAAGCATGTAACGTAAACCTATAGGTACATAAAATATATTTTATTCTATTGTTAATTTTTGTTTGTTTCTGCAGGTGAAACTCTAATGAAAGACCCCTTGAGCTCAGTAGACCACATAGAGTCCAAGTGCGAGGAACTCCGTCGAACGAGTGCTTTACTGATAGATAAAATACAGAAACGAAATTTGCTGCTGACCAAAGCTAGGGAGTTGATGGACAGGATAGATAAGGTGCTTGTTTTCATTATTTACCTATATTTTACGAAGCGATAGCACCTTCAAAATATTTGACGTTTATAAGGGTAGGATTATGAATGCGAAGCGTTACTTAATATTTATTTATAAATCGGTTGTTATACGAAAGGACTACTAGAATCTTTAGAATATTCTAGAAGAAATTCTCCTCCAGGCTAACGAGTGGTGTGCGACCGGCGTGGAATTGTTGGCGGGGGAAGGCGGGCTGGTGGCTGTCGAGAAGCTTCTAGAAGATGCCAAGAGCTTCGGCCTCACCGCGCCAGACCACTTCCGAGAGATGCTCATGCAGTCTGCCACGCAGGAGACCAGGGCGCTCGTCACCCAGGTAATTTCTAGGTTAGGTTAGGTTAAAATAGGTTAAAGTACGGCCCTTAGTTAAACGCCATTACAAGATGCACTTCATTTATTCTTGCGTTTCTTTTAAACTGATAATTTGAAAAATTTTTGGTACAACCCTAAAGTACCGTGGTTGCTAAGATTTTCCACCTCATTGGTGGAATAAACTTAGGGGTGTAACCTTCTTATATTAGAGATATGGTCGCGATATCAGTAGTGGTACTTAGCGGCGAAAGGCATCCATAATATCGACTCCGTTTGTGGTGGAAACTGGGCTAATGAATCTGTGTATGTGAAAAGTGTTAATGTAACTATTTATTAGTGACATGACTTAAGTTACGGATAAAGGAACCTGTAGTGGAAACAGGACTTAAGAAGTCCAATGATAGTATTAGTTTAACTTACATAAGATAGCATTGCATATTT
>LGAG01000059.1:45992-59829 GCA_001278395.1 Lerema accius | reverse complement strand
ACATAGTTGTTTTTTAGTCGCGGTCGCGTTGTTCTCGTATGGCCTTTGTTAGTTAAACATGGCTGATCTACGTTAATTAATGCTGATACAGTCTGTTTGGAGCGTGTGTAAATTGTTTTCTTAGTTGTTTATCTTTCGCGTAACTGATTTATGAATGTGAAATACCGTGAATTCTTTTGTGTACCACATGTCAGGGACAGTTTTGATGCGTTTCTTTTATTGGGTTGGCAATTAAATAACCTTAGTTACTCGCTTAATTGCCAACCTAAAAGTTCGCGTATATGACGATAGTTTTTTGGAATTAAATTGAAAAGCAAAAATGCGTTTGAAACGTGATGAAAAAGTAATAAAATTAATTAACAGGCTTTAAAAACAAAGTGGGACGAATGCAATACAGTGTTAGAACAGTATAGCTGGTGTTCAATGAGGAAATTAACTCAGCAGCTCGTATCGTTTACAGCCCAATAAAATTATTAGGTTAATTGTATTAGTAGTTAGTGCCTAATGTTTTTTGTCACTGTTTGGTGTTTTACATCTAATAAGGCGATGACAAATAATTTTGGGTTTTTTACTTCTTTTAAATACACACAACCTACCTTTATAAAAGGTTTTTAAAATATCTGAATTTTTGAAATAAAAAATCTTACAATTACGAAGTTCGTCTCGTCCTTTGCATTAAATAAATCTATACCTCGTTTTTTTCGTCGTGATTTAAAAGGTAAACAATCTTGGCACAACTTTTATTTATTTCATTAAGTTAAAAAACTATTTAGAAGTATACAGAAATTTATTTTAACATTAAATTATTGTTTATTCTTTAGTTTTTTTTAATTTGTGTCTGTCTTATTTTTAAAGCGATAGTTACATAAAAAAGACACTAAGATTGTTTACCTTTTATATCACGACGAAAAAAACGAGGTATAGATACTTCTATTTTTTACTTATAAATACATGACATTTAATTTAAAAATAACTAAATCTTAGGATTCCTATGTGGGTGTTCAGATCCACCGGTTAAGGATGCCTGTTAAATTTCATTCTTAAATTCTAGTTTACGTGTATTGCCAAGTTGGGATATCGAAATGACCGAAGTGGTCGGCGATTCTTGACTTGAGTGGTAGCCGAAATGCCGTTCGCCCACACCTCGCCTTAAACGGTAGTGCGCGTTGACCCTGACTATACTAAACGGCTATATGAAAACATATGTAAATTCACATCCATGTAAATTGTCTATAGGGAATTATTGCTTAATGACTTAAAATTCTGCTTCAGGCGTTTAAAGACAAACCTACAATATAGGAGAATGATCAAGGGACAATTGTTTAATTGTTCGTGTGAAGTACGTCGCGTCTCTTGTGATTATTTTTTGCCCGTAAGCTTGCTGAACATAGTCTAAGAAATTAGGGTATAAAATCACCCATGTTTTGATTTCAAACAAAGCCCTCATCATAATTAGAGAATGCTGAATGAGAAGAAGCAGTAAAAGACTTGCAGAATAATAACACAATGATATCACGAAGACATTTTATGAAATCCCCTTATATGTATAAATACGATCAACTATAGTCTTCCTTAGTAACATTGATAGCAATTGCTCAAACTTTGTATTATTAAACTGCTTCTGATCTAGGCCAAGCTAATAAAGTAACCAGAAGGAAGTAAGTTTAAGGAATAAATAATGCAGCGAATATACAATGACAAATCTTGATATTAAATCGTAGTGAATGGCCAATGTGGGTGTATTAACAAGCCAGGGATAACAGTACATTCAATAAAGATTACATTCACATTGTTACAAGCAAAATACCTACTAATAGAATTTCGTATTTATCCGTACCCAATGCTGGAAGTCACCCTACAATTCGCTATTAATCCTAATCTTTATCAATGTTATTCATTCTGAAGCCCAATGTGAAATTCGCTGTTGTTTAATTTATTGCTTTGTCTAAATGTAGAACGTTTCTTGTGGTAGTATTGGAAACCTGTAAATTATGATTATTATAATATTTATCGTCATCAGTAAGTCATAATTCATTTCGATTAGTTCCAAACTCTTCTTAAGCAAAATTGTTCAGTAAAGTTTTAGTGTACGTTGTATTTCAACCCGGTACGTCTTTACTTTACCGACAGATTGGACTTCAAACCACTAAACTTGTGAAATCTTAACTGTTTGTGAAATCTCAATTTAAATCGGTCTCCCTAGCCATGTAGCTGTAACTGGTTGTGGTAAACTACCAGGCAAATTAACACATTCCACGTAATGGCTCCTTCCATTAGATTAGATTAAACAGCTATATACTAAATGTCACCTCGACGCAAGTAGCGGCGACTTATTGGCGTCAAAAATTACCGTTTATCTCCCGACGAATGTTTACTATCGCCACCTTTTATTCTGATCTGATGTTATATTCAAGTTCAATGGCGATTCGAAAAGCAACAGCGATGACTAGTCAATTCTTTTATTAATTTTTTGCTTAATCATCTTGCTGTATTCAGATAAACGGCCACTGCATCTACAATCTACAGCCACTGACCTGGATATTTTATTTTGTGTTCATCTAACTAAAACATCTTTTAATTAGCGATCGTTCAAAGTTTAGATAATTGTTACTTGATCTTAATCGATTAGTTGAATGATCTTTGTTGCTCCAGTTTTTTTTTGTTTTGTGTGAATATCTTCTATATTGACTGCTAAATTATTTTTGTTTCTGTTACAGCGATTACATGTTTTCCGAAATTTTTCACCTCCCTCATAATTTAGGCATGATCTAAGACATAAAATCTCATTCCTGATTCTGCAAATAGTTCGATAAACCTATTAACCACAATAAATCAGTCGGATTAAACATAGAATGTATTATCTACGATTGCGTCAATGCAGTGCCATTTACCGACCGCATATTGGGAAAGTGGTTAGTCCCATTATGGAATTGGACGTAGGCACAGTCGTTAATGTAGGAACAACAAGATTACTTAAACATGCGCGAGCGCAACCGGTGCTACTAGAGTCCTGATCTCCTGATCTCACTACAGCGTAATTACTATTGCTTTGTTAACACAACTAGACTTTCATTGCCGCATTCTTTGTCGCAATCTATCTAAGACTTGTAATTAAAGCGACACGAAACCATATCAGCACACTTGTATCGCTGCGAAAACTCACATGGCTATGTAGAGCAAAAATACAGTAGCTAAATTATCTCGCCAAGTGTATGTGACTGCCGTGGCAGTTTCTTTAGGGATATGGTTCATAACAACAAAACTAAATTAATAGGCCAAGTCAGTGCAAGCTAGTCCTTTGATTGATTGATGGATACTATGCTTGACATCTTATAATCTGCTACATAATTACTTACACATATCGCGCCCACAATCTTTTTGTTTTGACCCACTCAGGACCATCTGTTAGTTCCTGCCATATGGCCGGAATCACCGTATCCCGGATAAGAGGTGTGTGGTCTATTGTTGCTAATATGCAATTGTTGTTATATCCTTTCTTTTATCTATGAAATCAGTAAATATTGTCTACCTTTTCCTGGCCAATTTTCATTTAATGTTTTTACGAGTACGAAAAAGAATAAGTCAGATACTGGTATTGCAAAATTTTAAAACATTCAGAATGAAAAATGCGCACAATGTTGTTCTTTTTGCTCGAGGTCAAGTTGGTCACAAAGAGATTGTCAATTAATTCATTAAATCAATGCACGTACAGTGAACGATCCAAAAAGCGGCTTTGATCAGAAAGTGTTCGAAGTTTTGTGGCAGATTTTATTGAATGGTTGCCGTCGAATCACGGAATTGTCCTACTCTGCCGAGATTTCTCTGTTTTTATTTTAGAAACGAAAGTGTTGTGCCCGATCCAACAATTTTGTTTTCGATTTAAATTCTTAGGCTGTTTATCTTTCATACATTATTATGTTTTAATTTACTAGCCTAATATAACGCATATTATAAGATTTATATCTTAATGTAGTAAATGTAGTGTTAATAAATCTTATGTAAATTTCACGATACGAAGCACTTTAATTTTTTCATCATTAATAAGATATAGAAAAGGAGTACTTTAAGAATGATACAAGTAAATATAAATAGACGTTATACAATAGTGATGTGTAACCAATTTTGTTCCATGAAATACAATTTTAAGCAATGTAACTGTTACAATGGATTTTCTACGCTGACCAAAGTGTCTGTTGAGGACGAAATATTACGGCAATTTTTGTGGTCAACGAAATATTTAGTAATGGTAATAGTTCAAAATATTTTAGGTGATCAAAAAGTCATAAAAATGATTGAAACATCGCACATTCGAACAAAGAACGTGAGCCATCCGCTTGACACTCGGCAAAAAAACAACAACGCTGTGCTCGTGACCCAAATACAAAACTTCGACTTCATTTCATTCCAGCGTTTTTTGCCTAATAAACTCACAGATTGAGATAAAATGACATATATAGTGATATTTGTCGTCGAATTGAAATAACACACGCTTTAACAAACACTTTTCGAAAATAAAACCACGCAACTATCAACAAATATCTACCGTGAATGGTCTTCGAAGAAGAAGCAGCAGGATACTTCCAAGGAGATTTTTCCTACACAAAATTACCGTTGTATTTAAATTTAAATTCTGATAAATTAAGGAAACTGAAGCAAACAGAAATATTACAGACTTCAGTGCAATACGACTTTAATCACAGAACGCTAATCGTATATCTTTAGGTGCAAACTATAGGAAACAACTACTAAAATTCCACAATTTTTTTTTCAGACATTAACAACATATCCCTGACATCTCTACAATGTTCTGGTATTTCTCGGTAATGACACTACTCCGCGTGTGTTATAAACGCAATCCCCTGCGTTCTACAGTAATCACATTATAAGGCGGTTACTTGGAATTACAGTGTTGAATACCGTTAAAATTATATCATATAATATCTCAGCAATAACTTCTGAGACGCTTCTTAAGAATGCGTGTTTATCACGGATATTTGTCAACAAAGAGTTACGACATACAATCGATAATAAACATAATCGAATCGAATTACCTACTCGCTTTTCTTCATTCAGTGTGATGTTACTTGAGTCGTGTAGTACATTCAAAAAGTTTTTACAATTTAATTGTATTGATGGTTAATATTAGAATAATTACAGTGCAGTGCTTTAAGAGTTCTTTTACCTCGTGCAGTGACGTATTTTGGAAAGTTATTCGATATGGATGCCCCACAGTGCGTGTTAACCTGTTTTAATTCAAGTAGAATGATTGAATGACATTTAAATTTATACGTTTATGCATTTCACACAAATTCATTTCACACAAATTCATTTCACTTTAAATTCGGAAGTAATGTATTTGGAATAGTTTATTTGCTGTCAGTTTTCGTAATTTGATCCAATTAAATATACCCGCCAAAACATCCGTATAATTTATTCAAGGCTCTACAAAATTATGTGACAATGAAAACAAAAAAATCTTGTAAACTTTATTGGTTATACTTATGTTTCTTCTATATTTCAATACTCTTTGTTATGAAAGAGTAATTTGGAAAAGCAATTTCTACAAATTTTGTGCGCTTGTGACCCTTGTAAAGGATTTCCTTCTCAAGTACGGAGGTGAGCGTCGCTCGAGCGCATTCGTACGGTGCACGGAGCAGTTCAGCAGTCTGCCCGATGAGCCGTAGCGCGGCGGTCCTGCCGCCACGCTTACACGACCTTCTGTCAACACCTACTCGCCTGGTACTTTTCACCGGAGTCGTCTCGAGACGCGTTCCGATTTTAGAGCAGTTTTGAGTGGTGCTTCCTACGTTTCAGTTTTCAACTCGAGTATTTTTAGTGTGTTCATTGTAAACTGAGTTTTAGGTCGTGAAACTTTAAGTCTTATTTTGTGTTGTGTCCAAACATTACACTGTGTCGGTTATGTTTTTGTGCTGACTGTGGTGCTGGGACGTCTGTCGCTGAAGCCCCAGGTCGGCCTGATGAAGCGTTCGACGTGGGTCGACGTTGAAACCGGCGGCCGTCTCGGCTGCAACGGCGAAATATTTTGGAGCGAGTGCGCTGAATGCGATTGCGCTTATTGCAACCCTAACTACGTTTGCGTCTGTAGCGATAAGGTATCAGTAATTGAAATATTGCAGTTTGATTTCATCGTTTGCTTGCATTTGTCATTCTTGTGTGTACAACAAAGTTACACGATATATTGCTGGTACATCCAGTTCTCACGACAATCAAGAATTGTCAAAACAATATCGCTTTGGACAGGACATCGATGTTGACAAATTGTCTGTAACTGTGTCCAGTTATGTGTTAAAAAGTTTTTGACTTTGAGCGACATTTAAAACTGTCTCTGATAAGGTAACATGAAAAACTACAAGTATTATCATTAAGTACACACGGTACGACACACCACGTACAAATATTTGAATTCAAGTGAGGTTTTAAACTTTATCTTACTCGAGAACCAGATTATTCTTACCAGTATTATTATGTATCTCAATTAAAAGATATACGTCGTGGTCGGTGTTCGGCATATAAACCTCCTTTCCTTGGCTCGATTCTATAAAAGGCTTTATTGAATGTTGCCTGGTTTTGTATCGGATTCAATCCAATTCAAGTGTAATTCAAGTGGTGTTCAATGTGTTCGCAAGGGATGTGGTACATGACTCGTATCATCAATCATTGGATGGAATGCACGCTTACGATGATCGTCCTGAATTCTCTAGGGTCGACTATGCTTTGTTTATTATCAGACAATACTATTTATGCAACATTTAATTTGCTATTATATACAACTACTTCGGTAGTGCTAACGCAATTTGATTTCAATATCAGGAATGCTGCTAATGTTTGTTACTCAATCGTAACAAGCTAGACAAAATTTTACTTTAATCGTGGAGTTCAATACTTTACCTTGAATACCTCATTTCATCTTTTCATCCTACCATCGTTCCAAGTATGGACTTCAGCCAAATTAAGTTTTATGATTATTGCTGACCAAAAGCGTATTTCGTCGTCTGGGTTTTGTAAGTTGACGTATGACGGCAATTATTCATTTAAATTTATAATTGGGATTCGTGATTTATATGTTCGTACTGGAATGTTAAAGATACGTTTATTTTTATTGCCATTTAAAAAACTTAAGAACTGAATTCTGATTTAACATAAAAAACTTAAATAAGTACTTATAAGTTATAACCCAATTACATAGAGAATGAGTTGAGGAAAGACATTTGTTTATACTTCCTTCTCTCTCAAACAGTATCAGTCTTTGAAAGATGCACAAAGCAGCGACTTGCATTTCGATCCCAATCTTTAGAAAGTGTCTCTATTTAAAACATGAAATTCATCTACTCTTTCAAGCGTATCTTTTCTTCACTAATTTTGTTTTTATCTTAAGACGCCCTTATCTGCAATGTCGAGAGCAATGTGGTTTTGCTTTGTCGATTATTATGAACACAACGGCCTTCTGTTTTACCTATTAACATGTTGTTTTGGTACACGAACATATTATTTACGTAATCTTGTATTATTAACACATTACATTATTCGTAAACAACAAAATATAGATGATTCATTACGTACCTAACAGAAGTCTCTTCATTAACTTAAGACAGTTTATGTAAACAGTTTTACAAACGTTAAATACTCAGGACTTTCAGAAGACTGTCCCTAGAGATAAAGAGTTATTAAAGAAAGCGTCAAAATGGCGTCTAGCTTACTTTGTCCCGTATCTTTACCCTATGTAGTGTCTCACAATGGTACTCGTCTCACATTGTGTTCGGGAAGTGAAACTTTACACAGATTTTTTCGTGCTTTACTCTTCGGCTTTTGTCTAAAACTTTTGTCTTCCTACATATTCCCACTACGTGACATTTCCACCCGCATGCTTATGAAATTCGAGAGGCTTTTTTCGTTATTATTTATCGATTAACTGCAATCTTGTGCATCAATTATTATGTCCATGTTAAGCGATAAATTAATCTTGAAGTTATTTTCTGAGCTTTTTTGCTTCAACTTCAGGTTTGTCATTTTTTAATTTCTCACATGCTTCTTTAATTACATTTTTTGCTGTCATTATCACATGATTGTGTAATTTGTGGAGTTTTACAGTTCCTTTTTAAACTACCTCTCTTTGACGTAGTCTATTTCTTGTAACATAACTAATGATTCTTGTTCAACGGACGGGCAGCAAACCTTTCTTTGTTTACTTTGTAAACCATCCATCACAGGAGCTTTCCTACCTTGCCTATGTGACAGTGAAGAATCATTCTTTATTCTGGTCATGCCGCTGGCTACTAATGGGCGTAATTACCTCAATGATCTCCATAAGTGGAAACAATGTTTGACACATGTGAATATTAATTTGTTTGTTTGTGTGGTCTCGGCGTCACGTCACGAGGTTTCACACCTGCTTCGGGTCGAAAAATGTTTCATGTAAAATGTTCTAAATTATAAAACAAAACAAAAAAAGAATATTCAAGAATAGAGTTTATAAGAGGAAAACAAAAATTGAGAAAGTACGCAAAGGCTTAAGATTAAAAAATTCTAAATAAATCCGTTAATTTTTCGCCTTCGTAATTCAAAAACGTGTACCTACTGTTATTAATTCTATCAATATCAATAAATTATTTTCTAGTTAGTGTCTTTCAAGCACGTGGCATATAAATAAATACATACTCGTAAATGGTAATCAAAATTGGAGAACTGATATCATTTTTATCAATATACAATTCAATGAATTTTAATTTTTAAAAGATTTAAAGTTTAACGACATTGCAACGCCACAAAGATAACAATAAATGTCATTATTCTGCTATTTAAATGTCATTACGGCATGTAACCAAATTAAATTTCTTACTTAATTTCAATTGGCCAACAGATTTTTTATGTCATAATGATGTTGAAAGTGCTATTTCGTTTCACAGTTTTGATCTTCCTCTTTGCGACATTAGTATTTGCTAAGAATTAAACTCTAACTTGCTAAATGTCGATACATTTATATGTAAATCATTGTCACTAAAATTCTTTTATCGACATACAGCAAATTGTTATCGAAAGTGTTGGTCTATACTGAATTGGACGGTTGGACCCACACCCACATTAAAATTCTATTAAATTATTGGGTTGGGCTCCGACTTAAAATTTATCATCTTCAAAGTCCGAAACCATTTTCTCTGAACTCATGAAAATTATGTTGGCAAAATACATGAAGAAGATATAGCAACTTAAATATTACGATGTTTTGAAGTGTATACAACTGCTGTGAAGGGAAAAGCAAAACTGTCTTTACATGTGGATTAGAGAGACGTAGATAATTATTCACGAAGATTTTTATCTATGTGATAGAAGATATATTATGATTTATGATAGTAACGTCAGCTTTTGACTACTAATGACCATCCCAAGATCTGCGAACCGCCTTGTAGAATTTACGATATTGTGTTTAAAAATCTAAATGTTCAGAATCAATTAAAGGTTAGTTGGAATGCTTACCTATTCGCCTATATTACCTACTTTCTTTCCATAAAAATCAGCAGGTGTAATATTGATAGTTTACGTTCACAACGGCTCAGACATAACTCTATGGTTATGTTAGCGGGTGCCGTCTTCGTTTGGCTCTTCCGATTTCTAATGTCCACATTACCATATGTCGGGCAGCCTTTCACGCTGGTAGGATTGAATAACTTCGGCTAATTTATGAACGGCGGAAAATAAGCTGTCACTCAAACGTATGTATGTTAATTGATTTTGCAATAACACTCGGTTATTTAAAATTTGATTTACTCGTATGTTAGGACTATTAGAAGCTTCTTCGTTGTTAATGCTATTATTGACTGAATTTATCGGTCTTTTATTTATTCGTTATTAAATTATAATTAGGTTTTCTTATTTATTATCAACACTAGTTTTTAAATGGGTCTTCAAGTCCTGAAAGAAAATATAAACTTCTATGATGTCTCTTAGATTGGACTGTTTGTTCCATTACGAGTATAATGTACGTGCCCGAAGTCCCAAATAGTTGACTAATATTCATTTCATAAAATTATGAATTAACAGGAAAATCACCATTTCAGTTGTTGTTAAAATAAGCTTCTGCATTACTGATTGATTTAATAACATTTAATAGGTACTGAATTTAATTTAGATATATGCATATTATTCTGCGGGCTGATATAAATGGCAGAATTTATTATGCAAAGTTATTAATAGACGTGCCTAAATTTATTAATTCACTGCTAATTTAATACATCATCATTGAAATGGTATCATAAAAATGATGAATTAAAATGAATGAATATCATAAATGTGTTGAGGATTCTGTTTTACAACTAATAAATCTTTGAGTTAATCGATCAGAAATAGAAGAAACCAAGAAAAGAAACATTGGCTGACGATTATGAAGTAGATACCACATATTCAAACGTAATTCTCAGAAGATTTCGTTTATAATATTTTCCAGATGTTTAAATAAGTTTATGGGTACTAGGAAATAAATGTATTCTTAAAATGTAATATAAATAACGACTTTACCGACAGGATTTTTTTTATTTTGTGTTATATGCGGAAAGGAATCTTATCTACAGATATACAATTTTATATAGAGATAGGTATTTGTAAGGACAAACTAAAATAAACTGTGGAAATTTTGATGAGTAAGAATCCAGTTAAACAACAAATTCCTTCCTCTCTCTGTTGCTTCCTTCAATGCTGAAGATCGTGCATCAAATTCCGGCATTCTTATTTTAGGCTAAAACTACACTAACTAGATTAACAGACAGATGATGAGACACTGTAGTCTTAGTAAACGGATCTCCAAAAAGTACACTCAAAAATTTATAAGTAGTTAAATCGCCCCTTCAAGTATAATGTCATAACCTCGCAATTTTGCAGGATATGGGTTTAAAGTTTAGAAAATACTGAAATGTAACTATAATTTGCATGAATTGGAATTGGGACAGAGGAAAAATGCAATAAATATGACAGACAGCAGTTTGTACCTATTAATCGTTAATAATATTAACTCATTAGTTTTCCTCGAAGGTGTATTTAGTTAACGTGTGTTGGAGCGGTCTGAGTAAACATAATGTATCAAGTGTTCTAATTCTCTTATAGTAGCATATTCTGTGATTATTAACATAGATACATACATAGGTTTCCTTGTAATTGTGTATACATAAGTTGCATTTAGTTTGTGTTGATGAGGATCGAGTACACGATGTGTACAAGTGTTTTAATTATTTTCTAGTGCTAATATTAATGTGTAGTGTTCAGTAGTTCTGTACAAAATGGATATCCTAAGGCGGTGAATATTCAAATAATTTTGACCTATTTACTACATTCTTGTTTGGAGAACTGCAAATGTAGAGCTATAGCTATAAGCTAGAGGAACTAATAATTACCACCTATATATATCACACATTCTTTGCAAATATTACTTTGGAGTTGAAATATAATAATTGCAATACCTTTACATAAAAAATAAACCTTACACTATGCAGTAGGAAATCCTCTAACTCAATGTAAATTATAATTAATCTCGGAACTCATGACCTTCATAATAATTAATTAGATAGTATAATGAATATTAAGAAGTACAATGCTTATAGGAAGTTATAAAATGCTTAAGTAAACAATAGATTAAAAAGTAAAAATTCGTTATACAGTTCAACTACAGTGTCAATGCCGTATCCTATACCAAACATACGAGTAAGACTGCAATGTGCAGTAGGTACCTACATAAGCAATTTCAATCGAAATACGTAAAGAATGTAGTATTCAAAATTCATCAAAGACGAACAATAGTTCAAGTAGAACCAGTCGCATTGACCTTCGCTTCAAACAAAGCGCTGCCCAAAGCGAAGGTGTTAACTTGATGTTTGAGTAACACGCGCCAGTTAGCCAACCGATAATGTGCGACCGGCGTTATTACAAACGTTTACCTCGTCATTGTTTGGTTCTATTATGGTTTATACGAGTGCTAAAAATAACACTGCATAGTTAGGTCGGGACTTGTAGATAAATTAAAGATATAAACGCTATCTCTTATAGTAGTAGGATTACCTGTGTGGTTGCCATGGACAACATAGAAACACGAACTAAAATTTATCATTAATTTCGCCTTGTTAGGAATCAAACTTCGTACCCATATAACAGTGGTCTGGCTTTTAATTTTGATTTTGATATAGAATTTAATAATTATAACTTTAGAAACTTTCACGTGGCTCGCAAAAACCACAACTCCCCTTTACATAGAAGTTTGTATACACTCAGAATAAGTAAATAGGTACTTGTTTTATAAGTTACTTTCGTATTTTTTACGTAAATATAGATCACTATCAAGAACATAATATTTCCTGTATTTTTAGTTTTGTTGGTCGCTTTATCGCTATGCTGAGGCGGTATAACCGTATAATGAAAGATGCTCACACATTCGCCCACGGCTCACTGGCTGTCTAGAGGCAATGTCTATGACACTACAACAACAGAACGTGAGTAACAAAGAGGGCTTATGTAACTCCCTTAAACTGTCACGTTACTTCGTGTTATCATACAGTATAGCTCGGTATTAGAAACTATGAACTCAATTTTTTTTATTACATATCTAATATGAAAAATTTCTGTAGCTCAACTGTTATTAAACAGAACTTAAACTAGTAGGTAATCGATATAATAAAAAACTAGAGTACAAAACTATTTGGGTCATATAAAAATGATTTTGTATCAAGGAAGACATTATAACATCCATCAAGCTATGTGGACTGTAGAAGGTCACAAAGAGACGGACAAAATATCTCGACATAATACTTATCACATACGATCAAACACATTACTCTCTTTCTAACGCAGTGATAAAATAATAATAAAAAATCTGTACAGCGCGAGCAATGTGAGCAAAATTTCTCTCATAAGTCATAATATTAATATTGAATACTCAACATTGAAAAAGCTATGTCGATTATTATCATTAACATGTGTAAGGAGGGTCTCAATAACCTGCTTACAACATTACTGTTAGTAAATATAATGATTTATCCACTCTCTCGTCGCTGACGTCTTACGTGTCACTAACTGTTCCACGAACGATAATATAAACAGCATTTCCAAAGAATTGTGAATGCCAGTGAGTTTATTTAGACGCCTCAGTGTTTAATAATTACCCGACTATGAAAGGAGGGCAGTTTTTCGAGCGTACTCGTATGTATGTATACATATGTATGTTTTGTTCTGAATGCTTAGTCTATTATTATTTGGTCTGAGAAATGGCTATACAAATTCATTGTATAGGTACGTCAGTTACTTAAGTTAAAGTAAGTGGTGTAAACGCAATCTATGGTGATGGTGACGACTAAGCTGTTTACGTCACGGGTCATCGTCCTGACATAACGAGATTACGAGTCCCTATCTTGTGGTTCAACTTGTTCTAAGCAGGCAGTGTACGGATGTAGTAGCTTCTCGTAAACCCAGCATACGCTGATCAGCTGAATCTAGTAAAATCCAAAGACGATTAAACTTTTATTAGATGCATGTAGAATATACTCTTATTTATAGTTGGTAACACTCTTTAAAATGACATTATTTTGAAAAGATTAGGACGTCTACTTAATAATTGAGTTCTTTCAACGATCGTTTTGTGCGAAAAAATGTAGATTATAAAATTTTCGATGAATTGTTTTTTAAAGCAAAATGAGGGTTTGTTTATTTAAAAATCTAGTACAAAAGCCGCCGGGCGAACGTTTCAACTTCAGTAATGAACTTTGAAACATTTTATAATTCCACCGAGCAGCCATTCTTCTAAAGATACTATGAATTTTTATGAATCTTTTTCTTTTCTACTCGT
>LGAG01000059.1:5236-38731 GCA_001278395.1 Lerema accius | reverse complement strand
TAAGGCTTTTCACGTGAATCAGTCAATCAAACACTACCAGTACTTAATGAAGTGAAATTGAAAAATTTGCATTGTATGAATTCAGCCTTACGCCATTCGTAAAGCCACAGGCTCGGAGCCATTACCGCACAAATAGAGGAAAGTCCCTGACAATGGACATGACAAGACACAGGCTAAGAACATTTTGTGTTGCTAATTCGGTGATCAGTGAAAGCGACTCTTCGTGAGAACTTTTCGTTTTTCTCTAACATCCGGAAGTCGTAATGTGGAATCTATTAGACTCTGTTGGAATTCGCATCAGGCTTCACTTCATCAGATCTATTTGTTAGGAAATAATGATGTTTCGATTATTGTGAATGGATGTTGGGTATTTTACACATGTGATAAATAATAAGTGGTCTTAAATTTAATATCTTAGCTCGTCTTATGATTTTCAGTTTTTGGTATAACAGAATCTACTCGCAGTCACAATATTGTATTCCGAAAATTCTTGCGGCCGTGGTCATTATTTAAAAGTATTATGGAGTATGGACTGATTGACAATTTGTCGGTCTACTTCTCGGATTGCTATTCTAATGTATCCGTCGACTGGAAGTCAAGCTATAGCAAGTCTATATTTAACTTATCTAGTTAAAACTACTTATTTTCGTATATTCTTGTTTCCATAACATTTACTCCTTGAAAATTCTAAATGCCGTTATCCTTGTCACCGAACAATTAAATTAGCATACATTAATGTGAAGACATCCAATTTTCTGTCATTGCGCAATCGTAATCAAAAGTCGGTGTTCACGTATGAAATTCTTTATGTCAATAACTCATTAACTAAAACAAAAATAATTAATTATTCTGCTAAAGTGCGGGTAGATTACATGAAATTAATTAGCACGTACCTTGGAACTTTCTAAGCTTCACCTTTTTGCATCGCAGGGGAAAGTGACAATATGTGGGTCAGAGTTCCAGCATATCTTGCTTTTGTCATATTTGCCTTCACCGTACGATGCGATCGTTCTTCCGCCCCGTCACAATCAGGGATCTTAATGAATGAGTAATTAAAGCGTCACCGCATAACTTGCTCTATCTGCAATCTGGGTGGAGGGATTTGTTGAACTTTGCTGTTAATTGAATCGTGTTGTAGATAATTCTGATAAAATATGTTATGACTGGCTTTTTTAAATCTTAAAAAAAATAGTGTTGTTTAAAATTCAAAACGCAATTTCGTCGGACTCCATTTGACTAAGAACACGACGACTTTGAATTACTTCATAAGAGATATTGTTACTGTTATTCTTTGCAATCAAGTTACCAATGTCATAACTGAATGAACATATCAAATAACTTGCACATCTCTCCGATCTACTAACACAGAAAGTGATATTGACTAACCAATAACGTAAGGTTACTTAACTTTAAAATACATAAGCAAAAAGAAAGGATCATACAATTCACATTATGAGAGTTCACAACCTCGCCACTTTCAATTGGCGATATCCATTGGCCGACTAATATGGATAATCTTGTCCTATCGTTTGACAAACTTGTCCTATCGTTAGACAGACTTGTCCTATCGTTTTCATTTCGCTGTCGAAGTTCGTTTTTAACGTCCGAATGTTTCCGAGTTTCTTCTGGCCTACTTCCTGACGTTTCGATTTCGACCGGTTATGTTTTGCTGTTTACTGGTTTTTGGAGTATTAGGTGTTGCGTCTTCGCCTTCAACGTAATGCCCTTGTTACATATTTTTCTAGAAAAGGTAAGGTCGTACTGAAAGTTGGTGTTTTCTCTTAGGTTACACTACTTTGATTTGTACAATCGTAATGATTAAAATTTATATGCTTTTATTTACTTATCCTTAGTACCTAAAGAATCGCATCACATCATATTATTTTATTGATTTTTTTTGTTTTAAGTCTAACTTTCTAATTTTAATAAAATTATCCAAATTAAAGCAACAATAATGATTACTGTAGTTATTTACATCTTTCCTACCTTGTTTCTACTACACGACAGACTATACAACGGCCAGAATCCGTCATAATCGTGCGTGTTAAACGTAGTCTCGTCGACCGTATGACCGTCGCGGCCATCCGGGTCAAAGCAATTATTTCTCGAATCAACTCGTTTGAGCATCGTTCTAACACGCATCAAAATTTATAACGTGAAATCTTCTAAATCTCATACTAGATTGACTGTGACCACCATCGTTGATTAGAGACGGCAAACCGAATATGGCTCTACATAATGAAATTATGTTTTTATGGACCTATTGGTTTGGTATGGTATTACGTGATGGTGTTTTGCGGTGATACAGCTTACAATAACCGTTTCTTTAGTACAAGAAATTTTTCATTAACACAACACAATACCAACCCAACTCACTCAGAGAACATATCTACGTGCCTCTTAAACCGGCTTCAATTTTGGTTAAGACTTTAGGATCAACAAAATATTAATTCCCCTAGTTTTAAACCTATAGGTACCTACCCTACTAGATGTGAACTAAGGCATTTAAAATTAATAACGCTTAGACCGTCCTACATAGGCGTAGTTCTTAGTCAGTTTTCCACTTAAAAACCCTTTCGTTTTTCAAATATTTGCGTTTCGTTGACTCTTTTATTCTGCCACTGAATGCATCCTTTATCAGGCGCGCCTGCGAATGAAGGGTCGCGGCCGTACGGAAATCACTTAATGAGACATTTCTCCCAACGAGGTTAATGGGTATTCAGTATTCACGTTCATTGTATTGCCAATTTATATTTTTAAATAAACTGTAGTAGATATAGTTTTACGTAGACTTATAATTTTCCATTTCAAGCAACCTGTTTAGGTACTTACTCCGATTACTGCACAATTGTGGAAATACGAAACCTGCTTAAAGCCAACGTCCACCTTACATAAACTGTTTCGCGTATAAACAAGGCCGCTGCTACCATATCGTAACACTATCGATATCGCCTAAACATTACCGGAAGACTGCACTTCGACCTCGTTAGCTAGCAGCCATCTATCTACACAAAATGTAATTATTGTGCCACTATCTGTCCAACTATTTTGTACACAATTACGAAAACTATGACAGCGTCAGTTGCATTCGTTTGCTGGCTATTAAACATAGACGGCGAAACGAAGCGACCGCTTTAAATTATGTATTTAGGTTTGCTAGGTGTTTAGCAAATATTTTCGGTGTAAAAAGCATAGAGAAAAACGATGACGACAACATTTCATTGGTCAGAATGAATTCGACGCAGTCGTTGCAACGGCTGTTACGTGAAAAAATAGTGATAAAAGACCCAGTGCAAATTCAGGGAAGTAATGTGAAGTTTGAACTGAAAAACGTGAGGAGGGGACCCGAAACAATGAGGATCGCGAGGGCTCCGAGCTACCACATGAAGTGGGCGCAAGTCCTCGAGGAGTTAGCTTGGAAAACACGCTCTGTGAGTTCAGACATAAAGTAAGAATCGTGTTAACCGTCAATGCTGTTGTCGACTAACTTGTTGAGCTGAAGTATTAGTTAAGTGCTTCTGCGGATTTCCCTTCTTATCTGTGCTTGAGACTAGATATGTACTACGTCTAATTTTGTATATGTATAAACCCAATTTTTATGCATTCTTTAAGTGTGTTTGTAAACAAGATTATGTATTCAAAGTCCAGAGTTATCTATTCTGATCAAATACGACGTTACAACATTATTATATTTTGTATTAAAACGCACACTAATCAACCATATCTATGCGATCATGAGCTAGGAACTGGGCTGAATTGGGTAACATGAGACGAAAGACTAGCAATATTAAAGAAAACGATTGTTTCATCATAATACTTATAATTTTTTCTCATACCGTATCGAAATATGCGACGTTACCCAACAACGTCGAGCCGTCGAGCTAGCTTCCTTATCTTTGTCAAGTATTTATTTTATTCATCAACTGACCCGCTTTCCAGGTTACCTACATAGTATATGAGCCTCGAGCTATAAGGTTAATGATCGGCCCTTGGCGCATCCGTACCTACAGCTGGCTAGTGAAATTAACATTCGTTGATTATGTGTAATATTAAACTAACATATGTCTTTAACTGCTTGTATAATGACTTTATTAATTGTGTTAACCAATTTAGAAAATAGAATTTTATAGCTTCTTTAAACTTCCTGCTGTAAAATTTCATTTATCATTATTTATTTGATTACCAACAATATCATGAAAATTGTAACCATGATTCTGAATACATTCAAAGTAAGGCTAAACTCCATCGCGCTGTTAATCAGAAACCTCATCCATTAATAATATTTCATTTTCAGATGGCATCATTTGCAAGCAGTAAAGTACTAAAACCACAGTGAGAAAACTGTAAATCCATGTCCATAACCTCCCATCTCCCATCCCATATATTATGAACATGATTACAGTAACCGTGGTAACGGGAAACCCCGGTTCGCACTCACTTGCGCAAGCGCAACTGTTCCTTGCGGTTCCTGTTCTTCATCATTCATTTCCAATTGTTCCTGCGATGTATGGGAAAGGTCATGAACAACACATAGCGGTAATGATGCTGCTTACGTATTGAGAACTTATTTACGAAACCATTCAACCATAAGATGCTTCAGTTACCTCTGTTGATCTTTCAAAGTGTTTAGAGATTTCTGCGCCTTTGTTTAAGTTTTTGCGTTCGTTAAGTGAGCTTGTTATCTTTCTTTAATATTCTCATAGAAATGTTAGTGTTACCGTTGTGTTATTCTTTGGAAAAACAAAAAAACCGTTTTTTTTTTTAAATGATTTGTACTAGTTAATAGGTAACATTCACCGGAACATCAAATTAAACATAGCATTATTTGTATTTGCCGTTAGTTTTCTTATGCAAATATTCTCTGCAATTGAGATGAGGTCAACGTTAACCTCTATGAAGATTATACCTACTCTACATATTAAATTGTGACAAGTGAAAACATTTTGAATGTCTAATGGTGCTAGAAATAATAATATGGTTCATCGTTTGTATAATTTTTATTCATTTCTCTCTCTATAATTTGTTCCGAAAAAAAAAAAACGATGATTTAATAATACACTTCACAACATGTAAAACTAGTTGATATTTAGGTAGGTATCTACCCTAAAGAGTTTAGGCATGTGAATGAATCGTGACTAGGTAAATAGCTTTTTATAATGCTATTTTTACTGCATAATCATTATCATGTTTTTGTCCGACGCTGACAGATAAAAAGGATGTAATCTATTATAGTTATTATCCTTGAACTTTAACAGAAATATTACTTGTATGTATTTAAATAATATTCCTAACTATTAGTAAAAAGCAAAATAAAATTACAGATACTATCTTATCATTGATACGAGTATGTGTCGTTCCATGCCCCTATTTTTGTTACAGATTAAGCTTTTCTTGTCCCTGTTTTCGTTACAAATTGATTCAAAAACATTGCATTTACCCCACATATTATAATGAAATCGCTCTAGATTCCGAAGTGAAATCGTATATCACCGAAAACATTTATAAAGTGTCATTAATCTAGAAAACAAGAGTTAGGTACTAACGTGAGATCGTGTGATAAATAATTTAAATACTTTAAATGTGACATTTTATTAGGGGATTTAAACGGTTCACAAAATGTTAATTGTAGGGATATTAACAAAGACGTGATGTTATATAATGATGCTGGAAAATTACAATAGAAAATAAACAATAGGCCAGAGCTCAACT
The DNA here is from genome assembly GCA_001278395.1 of Lerema accius. Taxonomy (NCBI): domain Eukaryota; kingdom Metazoa; phylum Arthropoda; class Insecta; order Lepidoptera; family Hesperiidae; genus Lerema; species Lerema accius. Next base: position 33,022 of record LGAG01000059.1, on the reverse strand, counting down.
ATTTGTTCTAAAATGTTAAGACAGTTAACTTTTATTACTTTATTGATCATAGAAATTGCTTCAAAAGACAATAAAAATTAAATGGCTGTCTTTTTAAAGATAGTCTAAAGTCCAAGTTATTACGATGACACCGTTATAGGTATCTATTAATTACATAGCTACATCACCTCCTACTATTCCACGCTCGTCTGCTTAGTAATAAAGGACTTACTCTTAATCCGCTGTTAATCTCCTTTCTAATCCTAATATCTCGTATTAAAACTAAAAGGATGTTAAGCACATACTCGACTTGTCTCAATCTTGGTATCAACATAAAAACTACTTATAAATCTTACTCCGTACCTAATTGCACATTACCTTCAGAAAAATCGATTTAGTTCAGTGCATTCCAGCGCACAGCTTTGTTGAAATTAACCCTAATGACGATGATAATACGGGTGATTATTGAGTGCGCCACGCTACTTGGTAGAGTCGCATCTGTGTCGTACAATGTATTATGGTCAATCAGTTCAAGTGCGCAGGTTGGTGAGGTCATGAACCTTATAAATCTCCACATTGACTTACTGATAGTGTATCAGTTCTGTTTATATGAAGCATCTGTTGCTTATCATTTCCACTCTCATCTAGGTATGTATTGAAGTAAGTATATAGATAAGTATTAAGTAATAAAGTAAGTAGAAAATAGTTACTTAGTCGACAAAATAACACGCGATTAGATTCTCTAGACATTTGTTTTTTATCAAACTTTTTAACCCTTAAAATTGTATTAAAACGAATTAAATCATCTACCAATTACTAAATTTAATACATCCGAAATCAGAAAATAATCACATACACGTCAAATACCCATCGCTTTTTATCACAGAGCAATGAATGTATCTGTTACATACAGACTTCCGTGCTTTTTATGATGACAATCGTTATACGTTGTCAAAACAACGTACTATAATGAAGCTTAGATTCAATATAATGAAGCTATGGTATGAGCAACCGCAATCAACATTATAGAGGCGTGTGAGTTGAAGTAAATTGCTTCACGGAACACACAACTCAGCAACTCAACACTCAGCAACTCAGCAGCTCAGCAGTGGGAGCTGTGTTTACAGAATCGTAACTTAGTAATGACGCGCCCTACATACCCGCAAGCGCTTGCGTCCTGCTTAGGCGGATTCCACACTGGTGGTACACAAACACTAATTGTCTTTAGTACTTTAACTCTTTGTGCATTACTGCTTGGTTCTGATTAGTGAAGTATAACTACAGATATGTGAAAGTTGTGTAGTAAACGTAAAAAAAAATATTGAAAGGTGTTTGTATCTACCAATACTATGCATGACAAAAAAGTGAACTTGGATGCTTGGCAATCGATGGTTGATTTTACCCAGAATTTGCAAATAATAGCACTTTTTCTGTGTCTTTCAATAATTTACAAAGACATCAACAAAGAATCTTCTAAATCTTTCCCACCACCGAGCACTGTTCCGTAGCACGTGCTTTATCTCATGTAGGGTTTGCTTTAAAAAAACATTCACAGATGTCTTGAACTTTAAAGGAAAGGAAAAAAATTCAATAAGTCTTTTCGGTTGCAGTTGAGACGAAATAGAACCTTGTTAACTGGTTATAGGGTTCAAAAATGCTTGCACAGCTAAGTACCCCGGCAGGTGTGTTCTACTAACACAAAGAAACAAACTCACACTGACGAAATATCCTCTAGTTCGTGGCACATAGCAGCACGTTCGCCCTTTATTACAGATGCAAAACCGCCTGACATATGCTCTACTTCGAATTTCCAACTTTCTAGCTTTATTGTAGACTTTCTGTTGAGCTTTACGTGGATCGCGCTTTCGTAACGATGATTGTTAGAAACAGAGATAATTTAAAAAGTAAAATTCCTTGCTTTTTCTTTTTATTAATTATTAAGTTTTCATTCAACTTTTAAAGGTAACTAAATAAATAACTAAAATCACAACATTATCTCGACTTAATGGTGTTAAAATTACAAGTTTTTTTCATTCACATCACATAGCAGATACGACAGAAGAAAGACTAGTTTATTAGACGTTTAACAAATTGCAAATTGCAAAAACTAGTTTCGGTGTGCCTGTCCGACTCAAGTAGAGCATCAATCGCGCCGGTTTCTCCGCTAAAGTGGAGGCAACAACTTTTTTTACGGTCCCAACGTATTCCCGCGCCCCTTCACATCCCGAGACATCAGTTCAGTTAGTTCCTTATTCTCATAACTGATGGCACACAGCATGTGCTCGGCTCCTATCTTCTATATAAATATAACCTTACACTTCCTTACTTCAATTACCAGTTGTGTTACTATCCTTGTTATCCTTGTTAAAGTTTTTATTATAAGTAGTGTTGTGACGTTAGTGTGATCGTGCCTTTATTGTTTTATAATGGATACGTTAAACGTTGTTTTGAAAACTGGATACAAAATCATGAAGGATCTTTCAGAACAACATAAACATGTGAGTTTGATTAAGTGATGTTATTCTACGTATTTGGTTCGCAACTATTTAACTATCATTTGCTACTTGTAATAAATTAGTGGATTGTTAATGAAATTGGATATTGTTAATGTGATGCATGTAACCTTTGGCGCTGCTTTATAAATACTCGTAAAAAATTACAAACCGTTACTTTTAAGATGAAACAAGTTATTCGCCCATATTTCCGAAATACGAATTTGTTTTAAGATATCATTAGTACATGTATTACTCACGATTCTTCGTTTATTTATACATATAGATAAGTTCTACTTATACATATAGAAGCTTAACAAGCTTTAAAAAGTTCGCGAGTTCGAGGTAACAGCTTAGAATAATGGTAACAGTTATGTTAAAGATGATTTCAAAAGTTTAATAATAGTAACATCAATTTAATCTGACATTTTGTACGGCCAGTAACTAACTATTAGAATGTCTTTAAACCTTGTTTTGCGTGACTGGATATAATAAAAGAATGGAGAACAAAAAATAACGGGCGAACCACGAAAAACATAACTTCGCGTTTTGACGGACTATTTTTCATGTTCTTTTTACAAAGAAAAAATGGATGTAAGTAGCATGCTGCCAAAGACATGTAATTAAGTTTATATGTCTGTGCATCTGCAAATATTTAAAATATAGATATAAATATCGAAATACTCATGCGAATTATATGTTTTACACACGGGTTTTACATCTATATTTTATATATCTTTATAATGTCTATTTGAAGTCTATAGTAGGTGTCTGTATGACATAATAATGTCAAAAACGCAAAATTAAACAGTAACATTGTGATTTATAAACTAACCCCATGTTTCCTAAACGCCTTATGCTTTAATCGTATTTTTACTTAAATTACAGAAAAAAATACCATATTTATGAAATTTACAAATAAAGTTACCTACCAACCCCATAAAAACACTAAATCGTATGGCAAATACTTATCGAGTGCTCTTTCCAGGATGAAAGGAAAGTATTTTTATGTTATAAATTATAAACCAACACGCCGACACTTTAAACTTTCTGAAATTGTGCATTTACTTTCATCTGTCACGAGAAAATGTAAGCAATTAAACATAATACAAAACAGTTATGGTCACCTGCATTACCTCTAGATTCAAAGCCTGCAACCTACGTTATCAAAAAGAAAATCATTTGTGTTAAATAACCATCATGTAGGGTTTTCCCATGTATGTTTATTAATTGAAATTGTTTCGTTGTCATCAGATGGAAACGTCAGGAGGGTCGGAGAGTTCCGGCGGTGAAGATGCAGAGGCTCGGCGGTCACGGAGAGGTCACGTGCTGGCTGAACTACTACAGACAGAAAGAGTCTACGTACAAGAACTCGGATCTATTCTTACTGTAAGTAAAAGTTTCCATATAAAGACCACTATTGCACTTCCTGTTTACTAGAATTACTAATGAGCATTCCGATTTGTTCATGATGCCACGAAGAACTCCGTCAAGGTCCATCGGATCCGATGAGACGCGATATCTCCAGGGCATTACGCGCTCTAAAAATTATATATGCCGCCGCGTTAACACCAGTGCGTGGTTTACATGTGTAAGCAGAGCACATTCAATGGCCAGTCACGGACCATCTGATATCTTAGTTAGCACCTATACTGATGCATTCGATACGCACGCGAGCGAGTCCGGTGGAGCACTGGGCGGAACGCAATGCATTTTACACATTCGCGCTGCACACTCCGGTGCAGACTCAGTCGCGTGTTGCACTCGTTCGCCCCTTGCAACATGAAATATGGAAAATACGACCTCCATAAATCTTCCGCGAATCTCAGCATCGGCACTTCCTACTCGTGGTACTACAAAAAAAGTGATAATCCATCCACGCGGAAGAAGAAACGCCTAACGAGAGCGGCGTCTGACTCCACGCTCTTCAGCGATTATGCAAATCAGATACCGCTTTTCGACAAAGATAAGTGCCGCAAAGCTAAGCTGTGTAAGAAATCGGCGAGTGACGCCAGCAAAAATGACCGCGTCAAGTGCAAACTACGGAATATTAAACCTGTTCGTATGGAGCCGTTCACTGGAAACTTCTATTACGGTAAGCCGTTACCGGGTTACGAATATTCACAAAAAAGTGAGGAGAAAATTACATATTTGCCGGATTCCGATATAATCACTGTATCCGAAGACAATACTATCGATACTCTGACCACAACCCGGACTATTGTAGACATGCCCGAATTAGTAAAAAATCCTATTTACGGTTGTTCAGAAACAGAAGTTCAAATACCAACACCCGAGTATTTAACGGACTCCGTGGGCTCGAAGGATTCTCAATTGAAGTCTACCAGTTGTACGGAACTAAGAAATACTATGGACAGCACCAAAGACGTGACAGATGTGTTGTCGGTTATTTTGAAGGATTACAAGAGGATTATGAAGGAATGGAACAATACGATCGCTGACCATTATTCAACTATTTCCCATTCTAAAAAGGGGTCAACAACATATCGCAGGAGTAACACAGATAGTTACGTCCGCAGTTTGCATTCGACATTATCATGTCGAAAAGCAAATAAGTACCTTAAATACGAGAACACCAAACATTACAAATGGTCACAGAACTATAAAAGATCGCAAGCAAATTCTAGCACACGAAGGAAAACTTCAGCCGCAGGCAGACATTTAAACTCACAGTCATTTAGCAGATGGACTTCGACGTTGCAAAGACTCAGAAGTAAATTTCTGAAAACCACTGATTCATTGACTTCTTCTGAATGTGAATGTTTGGAAGCTATCTACGAAGATTACGATAGGCGACTTCAACAATGGTGTGATACGATTAGCCAATGCTCCACTTACATTAGTTCAGTTGTATGTATGCTGTAGATTATATTATAATTACAATATAAGTCATGCCAACTGGCTTGCTATATCCATTGTTAATTTGTTTCAGGGCTACAAAGAGGAAATAGAGAAACCTGAAAATCAACATGTTTTACCAGCCGCGTTAGTGGGTCAAGCTGACGTGCTATTCGGGAACCTTCACGAACTGTTCACATTCCACCAAGATGTATTTCTTAAAGACTTAGAACGCTCAATATCAGCGACTGAATTGGTTGCATTATGTTTTGTGGAGAAGGTAAGGGTGCTGAAGAATCTTTGTCAAATTTGTAAGCGTGTTTCTCTACTGCCATTATTATACGATTGCGCAAGAAACGTAATGTTTTCGAGCGTATTTATGTATTCACATTCCCCAATTCTGAGCACTCGAGTTTTTATTTTTCTGTTGATGATTAATTATTTCATAGTTCATTATCTATTTTTTATTTGTTTTAGAGGGAGACATTCTTCAGGTTGTACAGTTATTATTGTCAAAACATTCCTCGATCGGAACGGTTGCGGGAAACTCTTGTAGACACACATTTGTTCCTGCAAGCATGTCAACAGAGGCTTGGCCACAAACTACCGTTGGCGGCGTATTTATTGAAACCTGTCCAAAGAATAACCAAGTACCAGCTCTTACTGAAGGTAACATTCAGCTTTTTTTATGAGTTAATATTATATAGTTAAAGTCCCTAGTGGTTCTGCTTTAATCAACATTGTGCTTACAACCTGAAAAAAAACTATGCGTCAGGAAACAAAAATGAATCAGAAAACTAGATGATGATAAAAATCATTAACTTTTAGAATTATGAGCAGCCACTCTAGCCAGGAAGGCAGGAAGAAAATTACCAGTATTTTTAATCACCACCGAAAGTTAATTATGCAATGGAAGATTAATAGTTAATACTCCAACGAAAACCACCAGAGAGTAGATAACCCTTTACAGCTAATTCCTTTCTTGTTCAATTATTTCAGGGCAAGCCAGTTAAGAGATTATGGTTGGGGCTTGAAAATGGATTTTTCGATGTGTTATCATATTTATCTTTTTGTATTTGTTTTATTTCAGGACTTACTACGGTATAGTGAATGTGGGACGATGAGCTCAGGACTACAGCAAGCGTTAGACTGCATGCTCGTGGTCCTCAAGTGTGTCAACGACTCCATGCATCAGATAGCTATTACAGGAGTCCCGGTAAGTTTTAAGTTTTACAAATCTTATCGTTACAATTACAGGAGTACAATTACAGAAGAATTTTATGCAAGAATGCTGTAAAATCTATTGATTGTTCAGTTTTTGATGGTTCTTTTGACTCAGCACTCAAAGAGAAAGCGTCTCCGGATTCCCTTTATTTTAGATCTTTTCAGTTTTAAACCACATGTTGTATTTAAAATTTAAAGTAGAACATAAAACATTACTGACATTACCATGAGTTTGATACAAACGATAGTACGTGTACCAGTCAGACGGAAGGCCCCATTAACAGACAGCTGTCATTGAAATTGACATCTGTCATGTATTATATGCCTTATGAAGTTAAGGTGGAATTTCGTCCATCAACCAGTCCTCTAGTATCATATTGTTATGGCCGTTTATTTCCAGGTGGATTTAAGCCAGCAAGGCGAGTTGCTGCTGCAGGGCTCGTTCCTGGTGGTGTCGGAGAACAAGCGCGACCTGCGGCTGCGGCTGCGGCCGCGTCGTCGACATATCTTCCTCTACGAGAAGGCCATGCTCTTCTGCAAGTCTGCTACTAAAAACAGCCACAACAAGGCCACCTATCACTTCAAACATGATCTCCAGGTAAGTTGGATTTGGACTTGTTTTGTAGGCGATCAGCAATAACATGAAGTTTTAGATAATTTGAACCTTTATCTGTGACATGCATCCTGTTAATTTTTTTCGAATAATTCAGTTTGACTAAAAATTCCGTTTAAATAATACGTGTAAAAACATATTGATTACAATTTTTAAACTGAGATCTAAGCCGTGAAGCGTGAGCTTAATGTGTAATATCACAATTTCGACAAGACTTACTACTTTACGTAACTTTTTGCGGCAAACTTAAATTGTAACAAAACTAACCATACCCTGATACATTACTTAAAACGAGTTTCCTCTACAATCTTATACGTCCATGTTGTTTCAGATGTCTCAGATAGGTCTAACGGAGTCAGTGAAGGGCGACCCTCGTAAGTTCGAGGTGTGGCGGCAGGGTCGCAGTGAGGTGCACACCATCACGGCGCCCACCGTGGACGTGAAGCGAGCCTGGGTGGAGCGGATCAAGAGGGTGCTGCTCGACCAGCTCAAGGAACTCAAGGGGGAGAGGGTGCGGCAGTATGGCGCGCAGCATCATAGGTGAGGGAGAGAGAGAGTGAGAGGGTAGATGAAGTGATTTAGATTATAGCAAGGAGAGATTTTAGGCAAGAGAAAGAGATTGAAAGTGAAAAGATAGATTAAGGAAAAGAGGGGTGTTAAGAGTGATACAGGTTGTGAACAAGAATAAACAAAGACAGAAATCCACGACTTTCTCCACGTTTTCAGCATAAATCGAAAAAATTCAAAATTAATAGAATAACACGCTTCATTACTGACAAATATGCAGATAAAAAAAATTGATAATGCTAAACTATCCATATCCTATACCCAAAAGATAAATCTGTAGCTATTAGTTTGTAATTGAAAACTACCTGTTTTTCCCCAGAACGTTAATACAAGCGAGTTCGTGGGACCTGGGTCCCCCGGGGGCCCAGCGGCCGCTCCCCCCGCCCGCGGCCCCCGCACGTACCGCGTCATGCGACACCCACGACGAGCCATGCTGGTCCACCGACCCCTCCGACGACGATGACGAGGAACCAGACCACACGCCGGTAGGTCATCTGACACCCTCGCTAATAACTGTTATATAAAGTGGTATAAATATTCTAAACTGTAGATTGTTTTTTTTTTGTTCAACTGAAAATATTTTTGGAATTTGGATATCTGGTGTTGGGTTCATCTATTTGTTTGTCGCTTGTGTTGGTAAAGGACCCGTTTTATGTAAATTTTTACGCAGTTTCTTTTAATTTTTGGTACAGTTTTATTCAAATAGATACCTTTAACGCCAGAAGATTCCCTAAGTTGTACATTTATCTATTGGTTATGTAGTTGTTGATCGATTAAAAGTCTAAAGATTTACCTTTTATTTAGTGTCGATGTTTTAAATCCTTTCTTTTTAATATGTGGTGGTAATAAATCATCATGCTAATAATAATAATAAAATGTGATCATGTACTAACAATAGGTTTTAAAATTAGCGCTTCCTCCAGGGATAGCTTGACTAAATATGGGTCTCTAAAATTAATGGCAACTAATTTTGGGTTTCCAGTGTTGAGTGACGCGATAGCCACTCTATATGTAAGTGTAAAGTGTATTTATATAGGAATGCGGGTTCAATAGACACCGGGTAGCGCATGATCAGAGCTGGCAACCCGAACGCACTTAACGCTTTAAAAAAATAATACCAAAACCATAGACTAAAAATATTTCTGCCCGATTGGTTAATTCAAAATTATACCAATGAGCAAAGAATTCGTAGTAAAAATCAAAATTAGATTTAGATTAGATCAGTACTACGACTTCTGTTGTCACGTATCAAAATGAAGATTTTTCTCGTCCCATCCCAACCCGATAGTATCACGCCGTCACTGCATATTAATTTAGCCAACCACCCATCATCGCTTATAGTTCTCTTGAAAAACAAATTGGCACAAGTCTATAACGTTTGCACCGTCACGTTCTAAATAGATAAAATAGTCAAAATGTAAATTGAAGTGACATAAAATGGCTGCCTGCGCGGCGGCCATCTTGTCGTGTTGGTCGTGCAATGGCCGCTATGCTGTATGTTGTGTTGTTCAACAGGTGACGGAGGCCGTCGGTCTCAACGGTACCATACACCGAATGGTACAGTTCTTTTCAGTATCGGGCTCCACCCAAGCCACATCCACGTTTTACGTGTCACAGTACTGATAGAACACCTTTACCGTCTAAATATGTGAAGGCTTTGTACATACTATGAAAGAGACTGATTATAATATCCAAAGTTTAGCGTTACCAAAGACATAACGTGGACACGTAGCGTGGATATTTGAGTTGTATTCGCTGAACATTTACTACCTATCGTGTAAGTCATGTTTTGTTTGTTATGTCCTCATTGTCCGTGTGCTTTCCGATTATGTTATATACGCTTCGCTTCGATAAGTGTTATATGTTATATTGTCTATGGATAGAGCATTAGATTTGGTGTTGTCTATCGCATTCTTCATTACGCTCAATTTGAAAACCTACCTGCCCTGTATCTTACTCTCTACTAAACTATACACGAATTCATTATGTTGTCCGGTGATTGAGTCGTGACGACGCGGACGCTTGTTTTCAGCACAGCCGGCACGGCATCTCTGCTTGCTTCATTATACACATTACACGGCTTTGATACCTTACCTACTGTTATTATTTTACACTCCAATTATATACTTTTCGAATATTTGAACCAACTTATTAGAATAGGAAAATTTCTGGCTATTGAGTTTGATAATATGTTTACACTTACATTCACACTGTCTCTATCAAAGTTGCTAAAAAAACCTGCCTAAAAAGATTATGAGTAGTTCATTTTCATCTTTCATTTTTATTTTTAAATGTTTTATCTCAAAACTGGTATTGAAAATGTGTTATACTCTTCTTTAGCTGTAGGTCTAAATCTCACATATTTCTCTGTTTTCACACGAGATATAAACAATGTATTAGATACCAATGCAGTTTTACTATATGATATACGATTTTTTTTTCTTTAATTCTTACTACATAATTATAACACATTTAGATTAAATACTCTGAAATCTGAAATATCCCATGCTATGAGCATATACAACCACAAACTTAGCGTATTTACCTACATTAAATGAAAAATGTGATTATTTGATGATGAATAATCGAAAACAATAGTAAATTCGAGCGATATTCGGGAACATTCTATAACTCTTCTGACTGTTGAACAAATTTCAAACGGCATTATAACATTGTGACCATGCTAATGCATGGCTTGGCTACTAACGACTGACTTTACAGAGGGAGGATAACCATCTGAAAGTATTAACTTCTCATCTTTGTTAATCGCATAATATGTAGATGGATTATAGTCTCGCATTGTATTGTGATATTTTTAGGAAGAAAGTAAGCAATTTAGCATTCTTATGAAAATGTTTACTGCCATTCGTCTCTTTCTATTTTTTCTTTTTGAAATATGAACAATTAAAGATATAGCCGACGTTGTATTGGTTACATGAATTCACATAAATTGAGATTAAACTTAATGAAACCCGGCAATGGAAGACATACGTGTGTTCTCTGTTTATATCTCAATAACTTATTAGTACATAGTGCTACCTTATTATTGAAATGAAAAAATATGTCGGAGTGTTTAGGGAGATACTTTAGAATAAATAAGAACTACGGTTTGCAGTCCCAATTATTATTGAATAGAGTACTTCTTCAGTCACATTCACATACACTGCGATTCTATAAATTAATTACGATAAAGATGAGAAAGTTTATGCTTAACTAATATGTGTATTTTATGTATACTTACAGCATTACTGCGATATTGCATGTTTGTGGGATGTAATGTTATTAAAAATAATATATCTACTAATAGCGTTTATGCGCTCACTATTAATGATAAGACTGTATCAAGTTTAGGCCATTTTTAAACTGTGTAGGTTGTGTGCATGTTTGGTGTGGGCTCATTAATTCTCTACACGAGTCTGAGGAATGTGTAAATCTATACTTATACAATTACTCTACTATCTAGAAAACTTAATAACTCGGCAAAGGTCACAGACTAATGAAACAATTAATATGATAATATAAAATGTGTTTTACATAATTTGTATCACATATTATTTTGTGTTAATAGTTTGTTAATGTGTCTCGACCTTTGTTATTTCATATCTTACTCGTACTGAATCACCTTGACTCTAATGTCACTATAATATATAAACGAGAGAAATAAATGTGTGACTTGAGTAGGTACATTTATTTACCTATAGTTGATTATTCTTTAATATTGATCAACACAAGAACTAAACAAGAAAAATGTGTCATGGTTGAAAAAAAATTGCAAAAGGGCAACGTAAATTTTGTAAGATCTATTAATTTTTAAGTGTGTAGTTCATTTTTTTTATTACAGATTGCACTGACGAATACTGACGATGTAATTACATAATTGATACCAGATAGACGACATGACTAATAGACTAAAAGTGGATTTAAATGGATAGCTTTCACTGCCTTACTTTCTTTGGACTTACACAAAGTGCATTATGATTGAAAGTACATTTAAAAAGCTTCTCTTAAAGTCTTAAATCGTCGTAAGACATTAATTAATGTTTTCTAATTCATTCTGGTGTATTTTTTAATATAATGTTATCTTCTTTTACAACAAAATTGTGAAATTAAGTGTTGTTTGCAATTTGCAATCATTTCTCTGTTTCAAATAGACGCTGTCCAAGTTTGCTAACTCACAATTTTCCTAGGTAAGTATATCTTAAATGGAAAGCGAAATTTAATTGTTGTTAAATGAATGTGTTGATCAATATTTACAGAATTAAATGAGAATAGTTCATTGACACGATCTCTATAGAACTTAAAATTTATGTCCATTAGGTACTTTACATTTCCATCTACCATTCCCCGATTTCGTCGACGCCAACTCTCACAAAGATATAGGTAATAGGTAGTGAAATAAAAAATAGATAAAGCAATAAATTAATCTCCAGTCGACAAGTTACACAATTTTAAAGCGTCAGTCGACATTTTATTGCCTGCATTAATCACGGATCAGTTACATTGACATTATAAGCAGACGATGAAGAAAATTTTTGTGCTACCAAATTCTCTCAGGATGTGAAGTCACTTATCACATCACTATACCAACTCAGCCAATGTAGACAAACGCCAATATCTTGTGACGTTCACGCCAAAAATCATCTTCAAAATGTATGCGAATGACATACACGACGCCATCTTGTTTCCGCACGTAATGTCATACACAAACATTTTGAAGATAGCATTCGGCGTGAGCGACAACAGAAAAGGAATTTATAGGGTCAGGAATTTTCTTCGTCGCAACTTCTAGTACTTAGTGCAATGATAGTTAGTATGTGAGCATGGTGTGTGTGTGTGTCAGGCGGTGGGGTGCGCACTGGTGGCGCTATCGGAGTACACGGCGGTGGGCGGCAGCGAGGTGTCGTTGCGCGAGGGCCAGCACGCCGAGCTGCTCAAGGTGGGCTGCGCCGGCTGGTGGTACGTGCGACTCGCCGGTACGTACATACCGCTGTGACGTCACGTGGATGTTCCACTGTGACGTCACGGCTCCATACCGCTGTGACGTCACGTGCCTACCATTCAACGATTACTTTCTGGGTGGTCTAAACGACTTATTTGTTCTCGATTTGGGTGTGGCTGTGGGTGTCTTAGTGTGTCCACGAAATCCACGACACCGTGTGGGGTTCGGAGTGTTATTTTTATTGTTTTATAGAAAGTTCATTTCAAGAGGCAGTTCCACTAGCTCCTTGACTGTGTTTATAACATCATAAAACCCTCTGCATGTGTCACAACAACCATGCTAGCTACACCTTCTAACGTCACCTAAGTTAATAAATTTCTTCACCTTTAGCTAAGCCAATAGTGTTAGCTGTAAAGCGTAACTAAGAAATCGATGAGTAATAATAATCAATGCCTCTATTATTTAATGGTAGGTGGCAACGGCGAGGGCTGGGCGCCGGCCGCGTACCTCGACCAGCGCAAGACGTCGCGATCGTCGAGCCGCTCGCACGACCGCCTGCACGACTGACTCGCCCGTGACGTCACACCTCGTGTTAGAACACATCGGGTACACAGTGCGTCTCCTTCCCCCACTCGAACCTAACTAAAGGTGTATTGAAAGCAGACTGACTCGATAGACGGTTATTTGAAAGTTTGCAGTGTATCGGTGTTGCTCCATTTAATGTCGTGTATTTTCCGGTATCTGATAGCTGATGTTTTGACTTTTGTACCCGGAAATTATTTAAATGATTACCTGAGAATTTGTATCTGCGTAAGCAAAAGCGAGATTGTATTCCTTTTTGTATATAAAATACCAAATGTTAGATAACGAAATTGTAGAATAACGGTTGATGTGACAGAGTTTTCTACTCCTTGTAATTCTAAAAAATTTGCTAGCTCCCTTCGTAATAACTAGGAAACTGGTATGTTTATAATAATAAGAAACAAAAATACAAGTTTGTATAGTATAAACGTTCTTAAGGATCTTTCTATGAACTTTTTACATCGGTGCACGTGAACATTTTAAGATATTTAAATGTTTGAATAAGGATCCGCTATGAGATGTGTGTAATAAATTTATTGACGTGTGTAGTTTAAACATAAGTCGTAATTTATGATTTGTGTTATTATTTGTTGCGAAGTTTATAAAAAAAGTTTGACATACCTACCTGTCCAAAACAAGGATCCCTACAAGACCTCTAAATTTCTTTTATTGTTAAATATTTGTTTGAAAATTTATCTAAACTTGTCTGGTCTATTGCATTTTGAACAACAGTAAATTTTTTTGCATATTTTTTGTTAATTTACATAAAATTGATTTGCATTCATGTAGAGCGTAGTGTACTGTGTAATAGAACACCCGCTCGTTCTAACGATAGTATTGTTAATGTATGTAAATGTTGTTCTAAAGCTTTATTGTAAATTAGTCGTAGATATAGATCGTTATCGTTGCGATAATCCAAAGCTATGTATAGCGTAGTTCGTTGTTGAAGTGCTGCCGTGTTCGTGGTTTCTTGTAAATATCAATGTTATTATTTAGTTGTAGTTATTTATTTGGGCGCTAGATGGCGGTTTAATCCATTACGTCTCAATTTCCCATGACATGTATTTGACTAGACCCCGTGTTCGTGTAGTGCTCTGTGGTGAGCCACAGTTGGCTGTCTGCATACTGTATCTGTACCTATAGCTTCAATGATCTGTACGCGACGTCATATCACCTCATTCTATCATATCTGTAATTTATCGAGCTTTATCAATGTACGCTGAAAAGATATAATCGAGAGTTTAAAATTACTGAGAGTAAAAATATATACTTACTGATAAATAACGCTATTATATCAATACTACGTTAACGTACACCAAATGTATTAATAAACATGATTATTTGAATTCAGAATGAATTAAGATTAAAATATAGATAACGAATTTTTTCACAGATTAAATCTTTTTTTAATCGCAGCATAAATCATGAACGTACAAAAGTACTTTTTATACCTATTCATTCATAAAAGTATATTCATTTTATTTGAAATGTTCATTTTGGTCCATTTTACAATATTTGCGTAGGTAGTGTTGTTATTTTAGGTGATAAGAATAGAAAATTGTAATTTTAGGTGAATTAATAAATTACAGGTGCCTGCGTTCGCTTATTGCGCATCCTAGGTATTGATTACATACTAGTCGGTGTGATTATTTTATATATCATTGTACCTAAATCGATTTAATCATTTTACGAGTATAGAGATTTCATAAGATCTTAAGTAATCATTTCATATTTATAAAAAAATTAAATGTACTTTCGCATGTCATTGTACCTGTTCATCGCCTTTCATTAACGAAATGTTATTTTCTTACATTACATAGCCTTATGTAGATACTGCAGTCCCTAGCATTGAAAAGCTGACCACAATACAGATTTTTGTCCACATATTTGTGTTTTATTTTCATTTTCCTTGTTTACACATGCTTTATGCATTGCTTATTTAATCATTGTTTCGTTGAAATACTTATATAAAATACATACACATTTAGTTAATATTCGAAACTCATCTAAAACTATATTCAGCTTTCTTTATTTGCGACGCGCAAGAAACAGTCTAATTTAAGATGAGATCCAAAGTTCGATTTTTTTTATAACTGCTGAATGTTAGCTCATTTAAGATGGATTATAAATGTACGATTCAGATGCCTATATATTTGTACACCATTAATTTGCGAGTAATGCATGGTCCCTTCGAGCCGGATCGACTTTATTTGGTCCTTCGAGTCACGAAATATTAATTTTATCTCTTTCTCCACTAATCGTCACCTAGTCCCCGTGGTTAGAGAAGACGAACCATCTTACTTCATCGATGCTTTAATTAAGTATAATTATAAGTACTAGATAGTCATTTTCCAAGTAGGTACCTACCTAAATTATAACCTACAATAATACCTATAATGATCCTGCGTCTGAAATACTGTCTGAACTCTGAAGTTATGAAAGTGCAAATAATATTAACGGCTGTGAATTCTGTAGTGATGATTTTAATGCTAATCTTAAGTAGGTCTATACTTCTATATTCTATACTCTTTAGACTAATCTTGTCTATTTATAAACCTTTCAAATTTTGATGTGTCTATGTGCTATACTATAAGGTAGGTTACAATAAGGGTTAGGCAGGGAATATTCAATTTTCAGACAGTCAAATTCGTAAAATATTCAATTCTAAAGATGGTCAGTTGTAAATAACAAATGCCGATCAAATACGAATCAAAGATATGAATAAACGCATAGAAAGTTGCATACAATTTAAATAATAATTAAAACATAAGTAATTATATTCACTTAAAAAGTTATGAATTTAATCATTCTACTTTGTTCATTGTAGGTATGTGATGTGAGGGCTAATTTTCAAATTTGATATTTTACGAAGTTGATATAGGTATCATAGATTGGATATTCCATGCCCAATTTATAAATTAGTTTTAGGTGCCTCTAATATACCCTACTGGTTTCATTCCATTTAGGTACCTATACTTAATACAAACCTTCAGCAGACCACTGTCATTAAAGTTGGTAAAAAGTTATATAAACGTGTATTAGGTAAGTACAAAATTATACTTACTAAATCCTGTAATATATAAAATCTTGTGGATTTACTAACCAATCATCTAACAATAGATTTAATGTTTATAATGATAAAAAAAATATACCTAAGTTCTATAAGCATTAAAAGTAGAATCTACAGTAATTACAACTTATGAACAATTATCCCTTGGCTTTAAAGTTATTACCTATTTACTTCGGAAGGTGAATATACAAGTTATGTAATTGTATCTGTATACCTTAAGGGTCCTCACAAACGGGCCACTAATCATCACCTTAAGTTGCTCAAAATCTTGCAACAAGTTATCAGTGACATGATTTTTCACTTACTCCCGGCTGACGCGCCGGTCCGTTACTTTCTCGTCCTCCTTCATTTATTCTCAAAGAGCTAAAATATAGCCAATACCCATTTAAAACTTATTCAATGAACCTTTTTTTTAACTTAGCTTTTCCTTTACTAACATTATTTTGTCACGAAAATAATGACGCTCAAATTAAATGAGTAATTATTGTGCCTGAACTAATTAATATCTTTTCTGTAATTATGTGTCACAAAAAGATGCATAGGAGTCGCGAACCGCATATTGCCGACCTCTGCCTTATTCGTATACGTCAGTGACTGGTGTACTATGTATAAAAAAATCCTTAGCTGCACTAAATAAATGTACCTAGCGTAGCAACAGTCGTCGGTGGCGACGATCCGTGGTCTGTTTGTAAGGGCCCTAATTCTTGCCTTATTCGAGCTTACATACCCTGATGTAACTCGCCTTGGCTGTTGGAAATAAACGATAACGGGTTTTGATTGTATTAAATAGTTGTTTTATTTCAAAGCTTTATTACAGAGTACTTTATAAAGTTATAGAGTACTGATAACTGAAGCTGCTGTAAATCAGTTAGTACCAATAGGATTACTACTACCACCAATAAAATTTAAATCTTATTTATAAACGTTTACTTAATTATTTAAACAGGCCATTTACAGTTTGCTAGCAAAAATTAAGTTATTAAAAATATTTGTAGTAATAATAATAATTTTAATTTATATGTATTATTTCAGTATAGGGTTTTTCTCGAGTTTGTATTTATTTTTAGATAATTACATTGCTGGATGATTAACACATATCTGTTTAAAGCTTACCATGGCACAATTTATTGATCCTGATTAGGTAACATTTTTATTTTATCAAAGAGATAAACAGACAGCAAAACAAACACTGCAATCACAATTCTGATTCTCTGTATTTATTTGTACAAGAAAAATTGTCTCTAAAATAGATTTAACTATAACAAGCTTGACTTTCTCTAAAAATACATTAAACCATACAATATTCAGCCGACAACCCAATGAAATATAAAAGTTTGATTTGTACAAAACACTTTGCTTAATACAAAAAATTAATTGGCAGCGGTTTCTCTGTTAAAAATGCGAGTTTTGAATATTTTGTCGATCCTACTGAATACGTCTTCAGCAGACCTAGCCGCATCTACTCGGTAGTGAAGGCCTTTCCTCATGTAATAATCCACAAGTGGGACAGTTTGCGTGTGATATGTGTTCAAGCGTTTCTTTAGAGCTTCTACATTGTCGTCTGATCTTCTAATCAGCGGTTCACCAGTAATATCATCAGTCATGGGCTTAATTGGAGGATGGAACTCTTCATGGTAACTCCTACCACTTGGGGGATGGATCAATCTACCCGTAATTCTTCTCACTAACAAGCTATCTTGAATTCCAAACTCGATGACTGCATCCAGAGCCTGCTTCCGTTTACTGAGTAAGTCATCCAACTAAAAAGATAGAAAAGAAACAAGGTTCATTATGAGGTACACAAAATAAACACTTGGCTTTAATTACATGATACTATAGTTCTAGTAGAACCTTACTAATAAGGGCTATGTATATGATATAACTTGCTTTATGTTAACTAATAGCCTGTACTTGTTGGTATAGATGTTCACAGACATCTGAGATCACTTACTATTCGACCAGAGAGAAATACAAAATGAGTTTTGTTTAAGTTTTTAAGAGTGACATGATGATAAATGAATTACACCCAACAATCCTATTCTTTATTTGTTATTAAATGAGTCATTGAAAAATCTAGTGTTAGAATTACCTTCTCAGCTTGAGGCACTGTTCTAGGAAATCCATCCAACAAGAACCCATTTTTGCACTCCGGTTGATCCAGGTTCTTGTCAATCATATCAACCACCATCTCGTCGGAGACCAGCTTTCCTTCATCCATCACCTTCTTCAGCCGACGGCCGAGCGCGGAGCCCGAGGACACCTCCGCACGCAGCATATCTCCAGTTGACAAATGGCATACACAATACTTCTCCTTAAGACGAGGCGCCTGACAACATCAATAAAAAATTATTTACATAATAAACTTACATAACACTTACTTTCATTACCTACTTAAACATATATATACTTTCGTCGATAATCAAAAATCCGGTCTGGAATGTCATGGCAACAGGTCAGAGATTACAACAGATTAGATATCGCTCACCTGAGTGCCTTTCCCTGACCCCGGTGGCCCCAAAAGCACCGCCCTGATGCCGATCGGGTCATCGTCCGGCGCAGGCTTCACAGCAGTAGCGGCCGGTGCCATCTCTGAAGTTACAAAGTTAAAACACAATAATAATTGGAGCACGTTATCAACAGCAATTGACAAATTGAACGAACGAGCCGTATGAACATAACGTAGGCATACAAGTCGTTATCTAAATTAAAATGCGTACCCACCAAATTAAAGTTGATTTAGAACGGGAATAGGTATAATTTATCCCAATCAACTAACATGCAGCTCGGACAAATCACTTGCACTAAAAATTATTAGCGCTAAACTAAAGCCACGAGCGATATCACTGTCAATTGTCATTGTCACACATTATCTGTCATGTCATTATTGTCATTATCAATGAATAAGTCAAAAATTGACAACTACGTCATATCAGAAATAAAACCTAATATCCATAGACTACAGTAAGTACTATAATCTGAATTTCTGAACGGATAGGACTGAGCTAGGGATACTCGAGTCTTTAGAGAATCGATTGATTGATTAAAATCGAATTGCATGTTCAACAGATCGGATAAAAAGAATGAATGAACATATTATAATTAATAGTATAAAAATAATATTAAAAAGCACTATATGTAGTGATTTTATTCATTTAGTTCAATATAATGTCCTACAAAGTTAATCTATTGAATAAGTTACGATTAAAAAATTGATTCATTCAAAAAAAAAGGTTCATTTATCCGGACTTACAGTCAAACGGCCGAGGCACTAGCGGCTTGTCAAAAGTGAGTGACAAATTAACTGCCATTGCCATTTTCCATGGCAGCTGGTACCCGCTTGCTGTCATAAAAAGTAACCTAAAAAATGTAATAGCTGGCGGTAAATAAACGGCAGTTATTGTAACAAACTATTAAATAATTGTTTTCACGATGACAGGGGATAATATAGTGTATGTTAAGTCTATTGCAAAATTGTATATCATAATAAGTTAGTAAATTATATTTTACTGTAGCATCAATACTTGTTTGTAGATACTGGAAGCGGCTCTGGCGATGGGTTACAACACAAAGTCTATCTAAAGAAGAAATACTGGCTATTTTAAATAAAAAAGATGTTCTTGACGGATTGAAACAAGGATTAGCTAGCTATAAACCATTAAAACAAGAAGAGTATGCCAAGTTACAAGCTAAATATCCAGATCAAACGAAGCTGCTTAGTGTAATCCAGACACTTCAGTATTATATGGTCAGAATTTTCTTGTACTATTATTTATATTGCCTCTACACACATTCACATAATAAGCTTAACACAATGAATTGTATGTTGTTAGTGTGAGAATGTTTATAATTTTCAATTAATAACAAAGTTATTCTAATATTTCAGGGTGTAGACTGCCACCAAGTCTGGGATATTACCAAACATTACTTATGTGATATTTCGTATGGTACACCTGCAAATGCACTCAAAAATGTTGCCTTTGTAGACACTAGAACTACATTTCTATTGCCTAATATTTGGAACTTCTATTTTTCTGAAAGATTGTTTCTTCTTAAAATATTGCAATACATTATTGAGTATAAGTCTGATTGTAAACATAAATATCATGAACAGTTTGCAACTATTGTTAAGGCAATTGGAATACAGTCTTTAAAAACATCACTTATTTCTCAATTTGAAAAATTGCTGTCTGTGGCGCCCCCTCCTAGAAAAATACAGAGTGAATTTGGGAGTGATACTGTAAGACAAGAATGGGCAGAGTCCAATCTCAGAGAACAATTAGCAATCTTACAAACATTACTCCTCATTGCTGACGACTATAGCTTCTCTGAAAGTGAATTCAATAACCTCATCAAGATATTTCGAAAACACAATTATGGGAAAAATCAAGGGTATAATGAGTTTTTGGAAGGAAGGCACAGGGAGTCATGCTCAAGAATAATGTTTACCGAAGTGTGCCTCTTCATGATTATTGTAGACAATAAAAATATGTAAGTTTTGCACCACAACACTATTCTATAGTTCATTCTATAGTTTCATCTTATAGCCTAAGTTAGAAACTTGTAGAATACTTGTGTACTCAATATTGTATATAAAGTTAAATCTTATTTTGCTGAGCAGTAACTAAACATAACTTATATTATAATAATAATGCTTACTTTTATTTTCTCTAGTTCTGACATCTCATCTTGGATAGAGAATACAAAGGAAATTGTAGAACATGAATTTGGTAAACTGGAATTGAATGTGGAACACAATGTAATGCTTATCACTTGGATGATGTTCATGATACAGGTAACATTTTTTAAAATTTATTTCTATGGTTAAGGAACTAGCTGACATACATCATCATAATAAGTCATCAATTGTTACCATGGACTTTGGTAATACTAATGGGATTGCTAATAATGTAGCTGGCCATACAATGTGGGTTTTGGTTTCACATTTGTAAAGTATGTTTTTTTAACAATTTTAATGCTGTTAGTTGATCAAAATGTCATTATGTTGGACTTATGGGAAGTTATGCGAATGATTTTTTTTTCTTATTATGTTCCATGTTTCATTGCAGAGTGACCAGCATAAGAAATATTTTGAAAGTCAATATCAGCACTATGGAACCACTGCACTTAGAATGAGAGTATTTGAAACCCTTCTACAAATGCTCAAAAGTTCAGTTTTCTGTGTAAGTATTATCCAAAAATGCAAAGAATACTGCAATGAAATTTTAAGAATGAATTCTCTTATTGATGTTAATCATGTCATTATATGCCTTGTTTGTTGAATTAATGTGAGTTTTATATTATTTTGAATTTTCCTAAATGGTTGTATTCTTTCACAGGATGGTTCTAAATGCTCTATAGTAGCAAGGCAACGAATCTTCCGACTTCTTAATGAACTATGTGACAAGTTTGATGGCACGGGTATAATCAGTAATCAACCAGGAATAATGCAACTTTGCTCAGAACTTCTCAAATCTCCAGACATGGCTGGAAAGTTCTGGAAGTTGCACCAGAAGGAGGAAAACTTTGGTGTTGTGTCATTGTGGAATACTGCTCTAGAGTATTTTCCACACAACTTTAATGCATTATCTATTTTAGCTACAGGATTGGCGCAGGCTGGCAAATGTAGTGTGCGAAATGTGAGACCTTCAATTGTTTTTATTTAGTCAGTTATCATTTTTTATTTCTCTTATTACCATTGGTTGATAACATTGTTTACAGCTAATAGCAGAACTAAAGGACTTGCCAGTTTACGCAGAAATTTACAACCCAAATGCCGTACCTTTAATGGGCTTGCAATCTGACGATGCTATCATCGGTCGGGATTATTATCCTCTCGGCGACCCGTCATACCGTGTCGAAGCGGGCTCCAGAGCAGCCGTTATAGAGAAGAAGGAAGGAACTATGATACATTACCGCACCCCATATTCATACTGGACAATCTTCAACAGCGAGATTGAAAAAGCTTTAGATAGAAAACAACATCATCAACACGACCTGGCTGTTACTTTAGAGAGAGTGTATGAGGGCTCAAAAGTTCTACAGGGTGTTTTGAAAAGTTTGGCTAAAGACAAAGAGATACCAAAGACATTGGTTGGTCCGAGTGAAGGAGTATTTGATGTGCTAGTGAGGTTTATGAGAGCAGAAACACCCCCACTTCCTTTGATGAGGGAATGCCTTAATGTGTGCACAGCTTTAATACCCATCTTTCCTAAGGAGATTCATTTAAGGTATGACTTTCTATTTTGAAATACCGATTTAACTATAAAGGATATCAGACATACTGGTGTGAATAAAATAATTGCACGGCCAGAACTAAGAATATTTTCAATAGTTAGGTTATTAAGACCTTAAACTTTCTTTCTTTCTTCTCCTCCATATTGAAGCACCTTTACGAAACAATCTACCCCAGATTTAAAAAATGATGTTCATAAGCATATCATTGGTACTTGATACCTACATGAATAAATGATTTTTGAATATGAATTTAACACTGTTACCACGTTTTTCGTGTAGTTATTGAAATAATTATACGTAACTCATAAAAATAAATAGTATGCAAAAACAAAAAGATGAAATGCAGATAACAGGATTGAATTCATATACATTTTTAAGTTCTTAATACGCCCTAGCTATTGGAAATAATCTTAGGTATGGCTGCACAGTATTTTTTTAGACCAACAATGTATAAAAATTGTCTGAAGTCCTTTAATTACAAAGCACATATTAATTTTCAGACTGATAAACACAGGACTCTTACCGCGTATAATAAACTATCAGCTGTCGCATGTAGAATATGCGAATGGGGTGTCATTTGACTCCGCAGCTGTGGGGTCATATCTGGTCACTATGGAACAACCAGCGGGGACATATGACTTCTTGGGAGCCTATATAGATATGCTATCGGCTTTTTATGAGGTTTGTGCCTACATCCTTATTGTATATTTAACATAGTATGTTGTAGTTTTACTAAACTGTGCCAAAAAAGGTAATGCTTTTCAAGTGTATAATAAGCCTATTTCTTTGTGCGCTTTACAACCCAAAAATCTTGACAAAACATATGAGGTATCAGTGTACTTATTGCTATGGTAGTTCTCTCCCCTTAATTTTTTTTAACAATAGTGACTTTTATTTTTATTTTAATGACATCAAATTCTTTCGACGTATTGACAGGTATCGAACGAAGACCGCATTTTAAAAGAAATCATTCTACCTGGAATCATATTAATTCTTCGCGAGGTATTCCCCAATTTATGTGGCTGGCGGTACAGTAGCACGTATCAACGTCGGAAACTCATTGAACGATGCACCAATGTACTGAATGTTATATTGGAACAGAATAAGGAGGCTAATCAAAGTATAATAATGCTTAAAAGTACTTGTGTGTATAGTTTGATGCATACGGAAAATGCTATTGAATTACTGAAAATTATTTCTATGGGTAAGACTCTTTATATTTTACCGTTAAATTATGCTTGTATAATAATGTTCTTGTGTAATATACTCATTTTTATTCCCGTATGTTTGTACATGTATAATATATTTATGCATTGTATATTTTTAAATAAAGAAAAAATACTTGGATATTTAAATTCTATATAGCAAGCAGTATTGTTATCAGTATGTCATCAATAAAATGTATATTTTTAAGGTAACGAAAGACTGGAAAGTTTGGTCCATGATGATACGAATTGGGTGTCCGGAACTGCGATACAATACACCTGCTCCATACAACGATGTCTCGCCATCATAATGTTCGTACTGCGACAGAAGAATCTTGTGTCAGACCTTAACGAAGTGACGCCGCTACAACACCTCATCTTTCAACAAAACAAACAGAAGGATGAACTAAAAGTTGTCCCCAAAATTACCAGCTACATCAATCACGTGTTCAATAGGAGTCTATCTATATTAAGCTGTCGACTTTTGAAGAGATTTGCTGATGTGAGTTGGAATTTTTTCTTTTCTTTTTCTATCGATTTTACTAATGATTATTATCGGGTTACATATTGTCAAGTTTACAATTTGCTTAATATCAGTTTTACCATTTGCCTATTATCAGTTTTACCATCAGCTTATTATCAGTTTTACCATTTGCCTATTATCAATTTTACCATCCGCTTATTATCAGTTTACCATTTGTTTACTATCAGTTTTACCATTTACCTATTATCAGTTTACCATCTGCTTATTATCAGTTTTACCATTTACTTATTATCAGTTTTACCAATTTGGTTATCATCAGTTTTACCATTCGTATATTATAAATTTTAATAATGTTCCTTGCAGGGTTTCCAAATGTCATTATTCGCGTCTTTAGACATGACGGCGTACAAAGTACGAGTACTGTTCCTCGATCGACTTCGTGATGAGTATGAAACCAAAGAGCTAAAGATTGCTATACTAGAGTTTGTTGCTACCTGCATCGGTACCCAGCCGGGACTCACTGAAGCTTTCTTCATGATGAACCATGAAAGAGTGAAAGCAGATGAGAAAGATACGGAAAGTGGAAAGGAAACTAAGCCAGCTGAAAATGATGATACCTTGGAAGGTATCTTGGGATACATGGCGGATTATCTGGGAACTGTCAAGGCCGTAAGTTGTTTTTTTCTTAATAGCAGATGGATTAGCCGACAAGTTTATATCACAGTTGGTTTTTGAAGAGGAGTAGTAACATTTTTAAGTATTTTTAAGACAGTTTTGAATAGGTACAATATTAATGGAGATTTCATTAATTTAAAAATAAAATTCGATGTCACAATCTATATATTTTTGAAGTAAAACTTAGTAACTATACGGAAACGTGTAATTTTTAACGCGTTATAAGTATAATTAGATAGGGGAATTGAAGTTATTGAGGGCGCATTTACGTTGTATAACTGTTTACTTGTACTAGTGAAGTTTTTGCACCTTTTTTCAGCTATCCCATAAATTATAAAGTAATACTTTGTTTTAGGATCCTAAGCTACTGTACAGTCCATTGCTAGGAAGCATCATGGGTCTCTTCCACGCGCTATGGAAAAATAACATGCAAATATTAGTAAAAAAATTAAGAGAAAATTCCAAATTTTGGGAATACATGACTAGCCCGCTGTTTAGTGAAATACAGCCTGAGCTACGGACTTACGCTCAAATATTTAATGTTCTCGGCATTGAACTATTTCTGTCTCGAGAAAAACCGGATCCGGATTTACAAGAAGTCTTAAAGAAGTTTTTTGACACCAACAAGAAGTATTTAGATAAATGGATCAACTACATTTTCTCCTTCAAAGGAAGATGCGTGTGTTCCGATAGTTCAGACAAAGTACCCGTGTGGTTAGGCTTGCTGACCTCCTGGAAAGATTTCACAACAGTCTTTTGCAAATGTTTACCGTTGAGTTTGAACATCGCTCACAAAGCCAAAATGGTCGCTCCATGTCTGTCTACATTGCTGGCTGAACTAGACGGCTTCAAGGACAGCAGATTGGTCGTTATCCTAGCCGAGTTATATGTGGTGATGTTAGCCAATTGGAAGGACGATTGCTTCGACAATCGCAAGGCAAGCGCGAAACAGATTGACGCCCTCCTAACGAACATAGCCGCGGTATACGAGTATGTGCATCCGAGAGCGATCAGAGCTATACTTTCCATAGGCACAGTTGCTATCAGCAGCCTCGATTACGAAATAAAAGCCAATAGCGTCACAGCGCAAAGTATCATTCGATCCGTTACTAACATAAATAGTTTGGAATTAGAAAAATTACTCGATAACATAAGCAGAGATACGAAGGTCGTGGTCAAACCAAATAGCAACGAAAAGGAGGAAATACCACCAATTGTTCTATCGCTCGCTATGCTCGAACAGTGCTTGGACTTGTACGACACTTTTTCGGGGTTATCGCAGTGGTTTGAATCAACCAAATTCATCAACAAACTCCTATGCTGTCTTCAAGCGTGTCTGCAAGATCGTCGCCATTTCCACACGTCCTTAGCAACGTTAAGGTGTCTAACAGCTTACGCGAGAGGTCCGTTTTCTCAGGACCTGCTCATGAGTGACGTGGATCAGTTCCTCTGGCTGCAATTGCTGCCTCCGAAGATAGACACGAGCAATACAGTCAGCGACTTCAGTACGTGGAAACCGCACGAGTGGTGGCGAGTGTACGGCTACAGCCTGGACTTCATATCGATGATGGTGATGAAACATGGCCAGTTCTATGCGAGTGACGCGATCACCTTCGTCGGAGTCCATCTTGATCACCTCGTGGAGGCGGTGATGATGCCGCAGCAAGTCTACAACATCGATGCCTTGAACCTTTGCGCGTCGACCTTGAACCTGATCGCTCAGTTGGTGAAGTTTGAAGCGAGATGGCGCATCCAAAATATGAATTCCTTGATTGGTATTATGGTAAGGAAGTGTTCAATAATTTGAATTTTACGAAAGAAAACCCTCTAAAGCTCGTTTTTTTCGTTGTAATTTAAAAGTTTAACAATTTTACAGTATCTTTTTATTGTAATTATTTAAAAATAAGACAGACACAAATTTAAAAAAAAATGAAAGAATAAACAATAATTTAATGTTAAAATAAATTTCTGTATACTTCTAAATATTTTTTTAAATTAATGAAATGAATAAAAGTAGTGCCAAGATTGTTTACCTTTTAAATCACGACGAAAAAAACGAGGTATAGAGGCAAATCATTGAATGCTTTATAAACGTTGTTATGTGTTTTTACTCCGCAGCGTAGTATTAGCGCGTGCTTATACCAATGCGTGACGTTCATGCTGCGCTCGCGCCGCTCCTCCGACCCCACGCTGCAGACCTCTGAAGATAATGTTGTTCAAACACCTTCACTTCTACACAGGTTAGTTGTCATAGTTACCTAAGCTTTAATTATCCAGGTCTTATTTTTAAAAGCCACTGTACTAAACATAGACTAGCAATTTGCTTGGTTAACGCTAGTAACGTGATTTTTTTACATTTAGATGTAATGTTCAAATAGAACTTTCAACAATAAGAGCTCAATTTATTAATGAAATAATATTTTTTTGTTTCAGAATATTAGAAATCCTTCATATGGCAACTTTGTGTCTTCTGTTCTTCAGTCCGGACTTACTGTCATTGCTCGCTGATCCCGGGCTAGATTTAGAGCGCTGGCAACCTCTTGTGGAATTACACTTTGGAGCGCCTAAAATATCTTATGACCCGTACCCGCAACTGACCTTCGGAACACTGTTGACAGCCATCTGTCTGTTGACCAGGTCACTGAACCATGTAAGTCAGTTTTACTTACCTAAATATGTTTATTTGATTACTTCACATTTAGTTGGACCCATTCTAGACCACCCCAAATTAACAAGTTTCTTTAAAATGTTTGTTTTACTAAAGGATTTTTTTATATGTATGTTCGTAACTTAATTTATGTTACTTGAATGGCGTAAGTATCCCACAAACATAACGTAACGTTAGATAATATTTTACACGATA
>LGAG01000058.1:442174-461969 GCA_001278395.1 Lerema accius | reverse complement strand
AATTAAATCTGGTAAAGAAAATATTTTATAACACTAATATTATTTTTAGAGTTCAAAATTCCCTCGAAATCCAAGCCCTATACTGACATCACGCACCTTTGGAAGTAAATTGGTACTGAAAGGAGTACAAGTCTTACTTGAGTGTCTCTGTGTATGCTGTAGGTAGACCAGCAGCACGGTTCCACCTGGTTGGAGTCCAGCCCCCAGAACTCCAGCTCCTCCTCGAACAATGGCCCGCAGACATTTGTGGGGTAGTGGAGCTTGCCAGTTCTGGAACAGAAACAACACGTCTAAAATTCTTCAAAAACTACTAGACTGAAAGACATAGTCTTTTTTGGACATTATTAGGACATCAATTTTTAAAAAGATGTGCGGGGGAGTTTCTTTCCCCGCTTCTTCTCCTCCATGTCAAAGCACCTTACGAAGTGGGAGTAGATTAAAAAAATGACGTGCATAAGTGTATATTTGATACCTATATTATGAATAAATGATTTTGAATTTGAATGATAATACAGGACATAGTCAAATGCAGTGACGAAGAAACAAAACGGAAAATAAAAAAAGAAAGTTCTAGCTTACAAGCCTTTAGCCTAAACAGCTGATTCGACCAAGAAGAGAGTCAACCAATCAGAATTCATGGCAATATAGACTATTAGAAGTTGACATACCGCGTAGTTTATATCACTTCTACTACTCGAAAACTTGCTCTTTAAATACCTGACAAATCTCCTTGGATAGCTAAGTCAATTTCGATCAAACAAAGCGAAATCAACATCGATTAATTTGTTTAAAAGCTATGATAACACAACACACTTACCTATGCGAAACTTTTAACTACCTCGAGGTAAAATAAAATAATTTTATAACCTCTGTATATTTACAGTACAGCTATATGTATACAGATAGTATATTTATACAAAGAGGTTATAAAACGAACCTAAAGCTAGAGAAATTTGTAGGTGTGTATCAAGTAAAGTGAGCCATACGAGTATGACGCTTTAGTATGAAATAAAACTAACTATAGCCTAAAAGCTAAAACTAACACTGTTCGAGGCTAAAGCTATTTCCCTCGTAAGCCTTAGTGCAGTGAAATAACTCGGCGACTTTATTTTAGGCTTTTTCAGGTTAGGGTTCAGTAGTTTGACTTTAAAATCGTTTTATCTTATTCAAATTCTTACTATAGGAAAAATCACTTAGACAATACTATTAATTTACTTTGAATTTTAAATCGGTCGACCATTAAGTGGACGGTTTCTGTCGCTTCTTACAACAACCTGGTCTGCTGACATGGAATAGTCGTCCTTATTTCACCTCAATACGACATAAATGAGCCAGCACATTATAAAACCGTAGATTAGAGGTCACCAGGGATTTCGCCAAATAGCATTTCCCCATTTTCCTGTCATCTACATAAAGTTCTGAGAGCGACATTTCTTTCCCCCGCGCGGTCAGTAAATACTTTCCAAATATATATAAGCCTCTTTTGTTGATTGCCTACTTTGAATTATCATAGTAAGAAAATTTCTTTTCGTTCAACAATCAAGGTAAAAAACATAAACTTTCTTTTGTTTTTGTATGCAACAAAAAAATTTAAATTAAGTGTTACAGTAGATCTTAAGAAGTAAGTAACGCGTTATTCAAATTACATATACATACATATAATACCATACGTCAATTTCGTAAATTAGCAAGATATTTATCTACACAAGTTAACTACGTATACTAAGGACAGACTGACAAACTAGAAAATTGCCAAAAATACCATTTTTTTTTCACAAATTAAACAATAAGTAATTAAGAACTAAAATAAAAATCATGATTTAAAAATGACTAAGTTAAAAAAAATTGCAATATAATAGTTCCAAAAAGCTGAAATATTTCAACGCATCTTATTCCTATGTAGCTGCTACGAGTACATCATCTGACTAGGATAACAACACCAGTTGATGTTCAGTGACCCGCAACAGTTTTCACGGTTCGTCTCTTGTAGAATAACAGGCTAGTGACACGGCTCTATGCGACACTTTCTAACTAAATGTTGTTTAATGTAAACAAAAATACAATAAAATTCAACACTTAACAAAATCTATATACCTACTTATACGCACAGAGCAAAGAATGTATCTGTATACATACAGACTAATAATACCTATAAAGTAGAAGAGTTTGTTTGAACGCACTAATCTCAGGAACTACTGGACCGATTTGAAAATTTTTTTTAGTGTAAGATAGTCCATTTATCGAGGAAGTCTATAGGCGTATAGGCTATATAACATAACGCTAAGATGAATAGGAAAGGAGCAGCAATAAATAACATTGCGAAAACTGAAATTTACTTGCTTACAAATAAAAGACAAATAATTATAACATTTTTAATAGACGTATAGACGTTGAATTCTTGCTGATTTGCACTTGAGTGTAAATCCACGCTGGAGCAGCGTGGTGGATGGCTTTAGGACTCAATTATGAGGAGTGATCCGTGTATAGCAATGGGCTATAACTTTATTAAAACCATAATAGTACCACTAAAAACTAGACATTAAAACGAAATTTAAAAGTTAAATAGAACTATTTATCAATGTTTAACAGGTTCAAAACATAAAGGAAAGTGGTTGACATTTCTTTTCGTACGTCTTTTCCAACTTTCTCAGAGTCAAACAAAAGCGATTAAAAGTTTGAAATAGTGGGATTGGAGTACAGAAGATTCTTTATGAAGTTTATGCTATCTTCATGATATACGATAGAGGGAGAGGGAAGATCGTGTATACTTTACATGAGTACATTTAAACCACAGACCAAAAAATATATAGACGCAGTCTTCGGAACAAAAGAGCGTGGTAGGGAAAAACATAACGTTAATAACAAAATATGATAACGTTTCCCGGTGCATTGCTCAGCAGACCGTGCTCGGTGACATACGTCACATCGTAAAAAAAACTACTTTTTTGTTCGGAACACTGAAACTGTTATATTATTTGGTCTGAGATTTCCGCGTGTAGTCACAATCATAGATCACATAGCAACCTATTTTAACAATGTTATTGAATAAACTAATAGACCATTTATCTGGTCGAATTCCGACCATAACTCATTATGTCAAATGATAGCTTGTAGACTCGTTTGACATCCCTGGCTAAGCAATGTCAAAATATAATTTAAGATAAACTTAAAGTTGTAAGCTTAACTTAGTCACTAATATACTATAGAACAAAAATCCGACTGCTAAAAATGGTTTGTCACTCGCATAAGACACAAATCTAATGACACCTCATTATGTTATCTGTCAATTCATTTAGGCTGTAGAGCGAGCCAAAGAAATGCACATGCATACATACTCTCAAAAATCGGCTCTTCTAGGGCATTCGGGTAACCAAGATATGGGCGATTTCCTTGTTTATAAGACCCTTAATACCACACGCGTTTTGGTGAACGTGAGAAAAATATAAACGGTTAATAACTTTTGCCGGAAAAACCATCTAACTTAGAAAAATTATATCGGAAAACGAATTTCACGCAAAGATAAATTACAGCGCTTCTTGAAGGCTTGTGCCTGTAATTTCATATTATGGCAGAATTTCAATCAAGCGATCCATTTCGCTGTAATATAATCTTTATTATTTAGTCCCCATTGAGAATACTCAATGTAAAGTGATATTATATTTTATTCGGATTAAGGTGGAAATTGGTATTGAAAATATTACGTTACAGAGATTGACCGTTTTTATGTAGTTTATTAGTAGATTAAAGACCTACTTTGTCCATATTTTTTCTCCTTAGTTAATAGAACTAGGTCACAGACGAAAAAATATATAGACTGAGACTTCGGAACAAATGAGCGTAGTAGAAAAAAACATAACGTATAAAACTATAAACTTATCAAATGATAACGTTTCCAGATATATTGCTTGACAGGCCGTGCTCTGTAACATAGGTCACATCGTAAAAAAAGAAAAAAAACTTTATTTTTTTGTTCTGAAGACTCAGTCTATACATTTTTTGATCTGAGACGTAGGTAAAGATATATTATATTGTAACTTTCTGTAAGGTGCATTTTGGACAGTGCGAAGAAATTGTACAAAATAAAGCTTCCAATACACAGCAATTTTCTTCCTTTTATCACGTGACTGCGTTAGTTAAAAATGCCAAAAAAAACATCACGAGTGATTAATGAATGGCCCCTTAGGTTGTAGTGTACCAAATATACATACACTCGACAAACTTTACTTTCGTTTTCACGTTAGATAATAGTACGTCGAGTACTATCACGATTCATGGTTATGGTTATAACAGCACGAATTTGTGCAGAAAGCGGTCGGTCTCATGAGTCTAAATCTGTCATAGTCACTTCTAGTGCTGACAATTCCCAACGGTCTGCTATTACTCGACCTTTCTAGATTATGATCCAGATTGTGTGATTGTGTTTTTGTTTAGAACGCGCATTTATTTATTTGTTTTTATCCAACCATTCTACGTTGGGGCGTGAATGCATCGTGTGTTTGCGTTTTATTTTCTTTTAGATTTTTACCCTACTACGCTATAAGGGAGATAATATTTTTTGAGTATGTTTCTTAATTTTAAAGCTAACTCTACAATACAGGCTAAAGGCCTAATAAATGATCTGACAGATTGTCAGTCATTGGGTCATTGGATTGGTCTTCATTGTAGAAGTGACTTAAATTATTATTTTTTTTATCACCCCTAAAATTGGCACTTGTTTTTTTTCCAACCTCTATAACTTATGCGAAAGAGACCAAACTACAAAAGGGATTAAACGCGAAAATAAAATGTCTATAAATAATTAATTCAACGAAGGTTGCTATTTGCAAATGTTAGGCGTAGATTTCTCAACGATGTTAATTATAATTTCAAAATTATGTTTACATTGCGGCTGAACTGAGAGATATGGCAAATAATTGTTACAACACGCCGCATTCTCGCCGTAACAATAAATAAGATACCGCAATCTAACCACAGGGGTGCTGTCTTGTGTTACAAACACGTAATAGGCTGATATTTTGTGTAGAATAAACCGACGTACGAGATTTTTTTGGTCCAGCCACAGATATAACAGGCACACGTATTTTACAATGTTGTTCCCGAATCGATTTTTATTAAGTTCGCATTTACCCGCCCTCGCTTTGCTTCTGTACACCTGTATTTACAAGTACACGTATCTAAAACATTGCTATTAGCTCAATTCAGGCAGTAAATAAATCAAATGTTTACTAAAATGACCCCATCACCCGCATTGATTATTAATCGTCGTAGATTAAAGTTTAACGATAAAAAAACATAATAGTACGTTATACAGATTAATTTTATTTCACATACAATTAGAACTAACATTATTTTGACTACCCCCGATTATAGTGAAGGGTTAAGGCTTCGATTCCCCAGGGTGTGAGGGTGTAAAGGATAATGTTAGTTGTCGGATGAATGTTGTTTATGATGTCATAATTGCGGAACTTTCCTAGAGAGGACACAAACATGTAATCGTGAGTGGGTATAAATTGTACCTATATATTTTTCCTTACATATAAAATCCCAGGGTATCTGTTTTTGTCATTGAACTACTCCTAAACGGCTGGACCGATTTTAATGAACATTTTGTTGGAGGAACCGTGTATATTTTAGTACTGTAATTTTACCCGGTAGGTTGTCTTGTTGTCAAGATACTTAAAGAGACCAGCCAAACTATAAGTTATTGAAATGTCGTCATATTGAAAATTGTTCAACATGATAAGCATTTACGAAAGGTACTACAATATGAATGTCGTTAAATAAACGTTTTACCTAATAAATACCTACAGTATTGTAGGTAACATTTTAATTTAGGGTCAGAAATTAAGATGACGACAGCTTGTAAACCTATACCTAAAATGCAGTCTAACTTAGATAGGTTCAAAGTTAACTGAAATTGCTACAAGTAGGGTAAATGTTTAACTTTTATCTGTTCTTTTGACACTATCCTCGCGTTATTCTTCAAAGAAGAAACTCAAAGCAACAATTGGTGCGGAAGTCTTTGACAGTTCGAGTGTAAGTTAACTTAAGTTCTTTTTAAGTAGTTATTACTTTTGAACTTGCAGTTATCCCGCCGGTTGGAAAGTTAGCCTTCAATACAGGTTATATTTAAATTCAAATATTTTTATTGAAATGACTGACAAAAGTATAAAGTTGAAAGAAAAACAAAAAGCTACTTAAAAATTTGTTAAGGGGTTTGGGGTGCCTCATATTTTGAAATCCGTCAAAATGTTTGGGCTGTAATGCGCGCCAAAAAATAAACATGAACTAAATTAAATCAAAGAAACTAAAATTACAATTCATTATTAAAATTCATCCTCTTTGGTAATCCTGTACACAGATCCTCTTTATAAAGTAAGAGCAGAAAATACCCACATTCGTACTTCAAACTTTTTCGTCCAACAATGTTTTTGACAAAGTCAAACGATCTGCATACTTCATTTCATCACTAAACCTAGGAAAGTTTTAGTACTACCGCTAAATTACTCCTTCAAAAACTTTTGCCGCAGTAAGAAGGTAATTAGTGTGACTAACAGAGTCATAAGAACTAAGAGCACTTATCTTTACCATCGACCTTATGAGCCTCTTTTTATCCGACTACGTCAGAAAAGTAGAGTTTTTCCAGCACATGTACGATTATGTACAAAACTTTGGTATGCTCAACAGTCCAAACCGCTGGAACGATTTCAACATGATTATGTATCATTCCATTCGACTGTACTCTACAGTGTGAAATTCTCATTATGCTGTACATTTTCTATGTGATACTAGAGGACCCGCCCTCAATTTCGTTTCGGGAAACGTATGCCTAAAGAACTATATTTTATAAAAAAAATAACCTGTAACATAAACTTATTCACGTACAACATAGCCATGTTCTTGACACATCTATACCAATTTTTTTTGCTCATAATAGTAAGATATTCAAATGTGACCGAAACTCATCGCAAAAATTAAACGATTCCTCAAACTTTGCTCATTATGCAGGCGGCAAATAAACGTAAAAACTTGGTTTGCTTCTGCAATTCCAGATATTAAGACGACAGTAAATTTGGTAATATGTTTAAATGGAAAATCTTTTAGGTTGTTTTATAA
Source organism: Lerema accius (assembly GCA_001278395.1). Lineage (NCBI taxonomy): Eukaryota > Metazoa > Arthropoda > Insecta > Lepidoptera > Hesperiidae > Lerema > Lerema accius. The sequence goes on along the minus strand of LGAG01000058.1, from coordinate 454,853 downwards.
ATTGAGCAATGAAACACTGGTCAGCTGATGATGAGATACTAGCTATTAATCCTTACTATCCCTCATCATCATCATCATTACAACCCATAAATGTCCCACAGCTGGGCTCGGGTCTCCCTCACAGTGTGAGGGGTACAGGCCATAGTCCACCACGCTGGCCTAGTGCAGATTGGCAGACTTCACACACCTTTGAGAACTTTATGGAGAACTCTCAGGTGTGCAGGTTTCCTCACGATGTTTTCCTTCACCGTAGCAAGTGATAATTAGTATCTAATACGCATATAACTTTTTAAATTAGAGGTGCGTGCCGTGGGGTTTGAATCAATATTCTCTTTCAGTGCACTTTTTAATTTTGGGAGCCCATTAGAGTATATGCAGACATTCGGTTATTGTTCTCACTCTCACCCCCACAACTTTCAAACGGCTCAACCGATTGTCTAAAAACACTCGCAGATAGGTCACCTTTAATACACAAAAAAAATTGAAATCGCTTCATTTCAAAAATATTATCCAAAATTATGAGCAAAATACTAAAAATACACAAAAATTGAAGGTATCTTATATCCTAAACTAAAGGATCAACCGAACTATTAGACACAAGATATGTTTCAGCGAAACATGGTCCGAATTTTCTAGTTCTAATGTGAAAGGTAAATCCTATTGCTAACAAGCCCTTGATCTGACCATCCGGATGAAGGAAAAACAAATCTTCTCATATCCTTAGCATTTCTTGTTTATTTAGCGAAGTAATATAAACTCGGAGCTAAGATCAAAGAAATGTTTCTCTTCGCTATGAAGTTTACTTTGAAATCTTTGAATCAACTGCGGTTTGTGAGTTCTGCTAGCCACTAATGAAGTACAGATACGCAGCTGTTTTAATGATATTGAAATGTTAAGCTCTGTGGCTTATTTATCTACTGACAAGTAGGTAGCTATTCTTCTTCTTAAGAATAATTCAGGAGCCTACGAGTATGAGATTTGGCATAGTTAAAGTTGAAACGGAGAAAAAATTTAAAAATGTTATTCAAGAATGTTATTTAAAAATTTTATTTAAGATTAGCAATCGCCCGCGGCTCCACCGTATTTTTGCCATTTTCGCAATAACTTTTATTGCTGCTCCTCTCTTGTTCATCTTAGCGTGATGTTATATGTACAGCCACTATAGATAACCTTCCTCAATAACCTACATTAAAATAATTTTTCAAATCGGTCCAGTAGCTCCTGAGATTAGCGCGTTCAAACAAACGAACACTTCAGCTTTATAATATTAGTATAGATATATGTAATCAATAGGTTTACGTAATAAAAGAAAACGCACACTACAAAACTGACTTTGAAATTCAAACATTAACATATTTCAAACGGAAGGCGTCTGTCACAATTGACGTGGACATTGACAAGGCCAGCCAAGTATATCAATTGAGTCTAAAGTCTGTGTTAAATTGAATCAAATGTATTTATTGCAATCATTGTAGATGATACACAAAGTTGCTGAGTTTACATGTGCCTCATTTACGCAGAGCAAAATTATGTCAAAAAAATTGGGTAGGTACCTATAGCTGTGTCATGGACACGGCTGTGAGTAGTACGTGAATACGTTAATGTTACAAGTTATTTTATTTTTAATAAAACGAAGTATGCTTTTACGTTTTCATGTATTTACGTCGTTAAATAATCTGAAAATAGTGACTCTTCCCGCGCTACCACACGCGATTTTTCGCTGTTCTCGTTTATTGTTATTAATTCTCTAATCATTTCGCTACCCACTGGTATAATTTAATTTTGGATGTAGACGATAGGAAGATTTGAAACTACAACGCCAAACTGTATCCCCCTTATTTGTCGTTAGATTTTTAGGATTTTTTTTATTGCCCCCGTATGACAGCTCTAAAGACGTTATTCACGTCAAAATATTAAAATTATGTCTATATTCTAAATACAAAGTTGGTTAATATAACACGTAATGAATAATGATCCAATTTAAACCACAAAACGGGTTCTCTATTCATTTTTAACCCCTAAGGTCGATATAATAAATCATTTTAAATTCAGGAAATGAGCTTGTTTCTGTGAAATAAGATACAACGACGGTATCTACGGGTGCTATTTATAACGTCGAGAAATATGGGTCCCGAAGGAATACGAGGTCTTCTTGCTACTTAGGTATTAACGAGTGTATTTATATCAATATACATAATTATACCCATACGTTTACATACATAAGTATATTAATACGAGAAAGGTTCAAATTAGATAGATACATTTTTTTTTAATTATACCACGTACGAATTTTAGATTTGATATAATTGAACATTACAATAGACAATGCTTATTTTATCATTGACATAACAAAAAATACAATAACTTGTTTAAAATAAACTACTTATAGCATTCATTCTGTATTTTAAATTTAACCATAACTGATAATGTTTGAACTAAGATCAATAGGATTAGAATTATTCACAGCGCCATCTATTATAATAAGACAGATACTTATTCGTAGCGCCATCTAGGGAAGATGTAGAACAACACCATCAATAGGAAATTTGAAACTGTGAGTTTCAATTTATTATCTAAATCAAACGTTTTTACAATACGAAAATGTACTCGTATCAATGAATCTTTGTGCACTTTTTTCTATATAAAATTAAAGTATGCCAAGACTGTCTTTTCTTAAAAAAATACCAAAAGTGGCACCCTTCTTTAATACGAGTATATATGTAAGACTGTAATAACATTCAGTCCAGTACCCGCTAGAATCATAACAAAGTAAAGTAAACAGCCGTCCCTGAGGGAATCGTTGACCGCAACTGATTTATTTACCGAAGATTGAGGGCCCACGCGTGACCCCCGACCCGCGCTGTACAGCGATACACACAAGTTCTATGTTGTTTCTTCCTGTACTGTGTTAGTTTATAAACTTTTTGGGCAGTCCCCATGAGGAACGTTCGTTAAGGAGGTTATCTCTATGGGGTTTTAGTTTATTGACACTCACTGAAGAATCACACGTCTTTGGAAGTCAACTCTTACTTGAAGTCGTTAACTATCAGTGTTAACGTACGATTTCCATTATAGCGACAGGCGACTTCAACATTTACCTCGTCGGTAAACTACAACTTCATATTTTAACTTTCATACAACTGTATGAAATCGAAGCGGAAAAAACACTGTAACTGAACTCGACTTTACAAATCGTACTTTCAAGTATACCACACTAATAATCGCCCACGGCTCTTCTTTGATTTTTTTTTCTGCTCTTCTCCTATTCATCTTAGCGTGATATTATTTACCTATCTTACCTATAGCCTCCGACGATAAATGGACTATCTTACACTAAAAGAATTTGAGAATGACGAGGGTTGGGTACGCCAGTGTTTAGGGCCTAAAGTATGTTTGAGCCTGTGGTTTGAGCTAAGGATGTCTGACCTAAATCAATTTTCAGAGAATCGCTACAAATACAATACGATCTTTGATTATTTGAATTTGAACTCAATCAAATCGCATCATACGATTGGTTGAAAAGTTCAAATGACAATTATAATGAAGTAAAAATATTAATATAACCAACTCCTATTGTTTCTATGGTTCCATTTTACAAATCTTGAACTTATTATCAATTATTACATAGGTACGGTAATTTGGTATGCAATCTTAAAATCTAATTATATTACTGTAATCAATGTTATACGTATTGAGATCCAATAATTATTAGAAAAAAATCGAAACTTCATAATACTTATACGATCTCTTACATCTTACCAAATCGATTTTTACGTTAAAGATTTTAATCGTGAATTGGTTCAATATGATAAAAAAAAAAAATTTACAAGACCAAGCATCCCTAGTTTGTGCTAATGATTTGGTTCAGCCGTGACTAGTGACGGGTCCTTTACACTCAATTAGGTTTCTGTGCTTAGTTTTTGTTCACATTTTCGCGTATCGGACTTGACTGTCACGCCGCTGTGAAAATGAAATGATTCATTGTTGTTATAAATTGAATGTTGTGCTTACTTTTATTAGCGTTAAAAGGACACTAATATTTATTTATCCTACGAGTAAGCCTTATTCTACGTAGCAAAGTATTTCTTAATGAAAATAAAATCAAATTTATTTTTATACGTATCAATGATTATAATCATCGTATCAGACAAGTTAGAAGATTTTTTTAAGTCTTTTTAAGCTACGGCCATTTTGCAAATACAGATTAACGTAAAACGTAACTTGATTACGTTAGGTTTGAATTCTGTTTATTTCGACAATATCTTTAATTCGTAGACAGTATTACAGAATTCAAGTCAAACAAAGTGGAAAGCATTTTGATACTCATGAATAATTCCGTTATTCTTGATAACGTTAATGGAATAACTGTTACCAATTAACCTTCCTTAGTATAGTTTGTGTATTAAAGTTAATTAACCTAATAACTTTAAACGTTCATATCCTAATTGATTGCGTTAGTGGTTAGTAAATAAATGGATAATGTTTCGTGGCGAATTTTTAGGGTAACTCCTTGCTTCGAAAGACATTGTAACACCGTTTGTCTGTTCTGTTATCTTTAGATAACAGTCGATAGCCTAGTGGTTTGAACGTTGGTCTTTCGAACGAGAATTCGTGGGTTCAAACCCCACGGCACGCACCTCTAATTTAACCTGCACACTTGAGAGTTCTCCATAAAGCTCTCAAAGGTGTGTGAAGTCTTGCAATCCGCACTTGGCCAGCGTGGTGGACTATGGCCTGTACCCCTCACACTGAGAGAGGAGACCGGCATTGAGACAGTTATGGGTTGCTGATGATGAACAGTAGATAAACTATGAAGCGCTCATACCTTAGGGACTTGCGTCGATCTTACATGATCGTAGTACAGGGGGTCCACCAGTAAGTACTAGCAAAAGTTTGAAAGTGGTCTATGAGAAGAAGAAGAAACCTCTGCTCTAGACTTATAACAGACTATTAAAAATATAGGAAGCGTTGAAATAAACCAGTAATTTAAGAGATAAATCTAAATGCCGGTTAAAATGCAACCGGCCATAACTGTGCGTTAACAAACGACCTATAAACATGTCGAAAGTGACATATGAGCGCAAACAGTTGTAAAAATGTACCGACTACGTATCAGAGTTATAAAATGAACTGAACTGTTTATTACTGGAAATATTTACACGATATTAGAAGACCGGGTACACGTTGTTTGTACATATTTTATCTTTATGTACAAAATCTTAGCGTACGTGTGTTTGACATTAAACTCCTAAGGAAAGATACTAAAAAAGTAAATAAATCTGTAACAGAAAGAAATTTTGCAAAACACAATGAAAAAGAAATATGGCAGTACATTGTAAAAAAAGAAAAAATAATTTAAGGACTTTCAGAAGGAATTCAGACAGCCAGGTAATTGGGCCATTCTGACGAGGAGCAAAAAGCTTAAAACTTTGTGTTTAATTAAAAAGACAGTTGAAGCGAGTGACAGTTACAAATAACTTGTTCCTTCTCCATCTTCCTGAGCTCCTGACACGGAAACAATTAATTATAGCAAGATAGCAACGCAATCTCAGATCTGTATTGACAAAATCGTACTGGTTAGCAGACTCTGCGGGAAAATATCTATTTATCCCAAACGAAGTAATAGGGTAATGAAAATGGCCTGAAATGTTTCGAGAAAAGTGTTAGGGTTTGCAATTTTTAAAGAACAATTTGTTATTCACAACTAACTATGAGACCCCATTTCATAGAAACTGATCTGACGCCGCCGTGCCGCGGTGGGCTTTGTGATGTCTACATAGTCTCGGATTCAAATAAATTGGGTGTCGTTTACAAAAGCATGGTACGGCCGCGCCGTGCCGCTTTTTTTGCTCGACTTGGTGTGAGCACTCCCGTGTCCCCAGATCTGTATTTAGGGACTTTTCGAAATCCTAATGCATTGTGTTCGCCACCTTTGTCAATTCATGTAGGGTAATGCTAGAGACCTATTTTAAAGAATAAATCAGGTATTTACGCGTTTAAAGGCATAGTTAGTTTACTTTGAGAAATGCAGTAAGCTACGAAAATACTAAAGTAAAAAACAAAACGCACACTAGCACACTACGTTTGATACAAAGAGACGTCACACACAAACGTAAGATCGATCGAAGGCCCCGTTGACAGACGGTTGACGTTGTCATTTACATCGTCAGTCAGGGATATCAAACAAATCTAGAACTTTGATCTGACAAAATGAATTATTGTAGAATTTGGATCGCACACCGATTTATCGAGTTATTTTTTAATTACTGCTTTTTCAGAACATAATTTCATCACAGGAAATTAAATTGTTCCCCTATGCTTTTTGCTCACATCTCAATTTCCTTTATGTCGGTGCTAGGTATATTATGTTCTTTTACACGCGACTACGAAGGGTTTCATGGAGTAACCTACTATATTATAAATGTGAAAGTTTGTAAAGATGTTTGGACAGTGAAATATCATACGAGGCATAAAGTCTTGAATTCGATAATTACTTTCGTATCGAAGATTTGGTTTCGGTTTTAGCCAGTTTCGACCAGATACGGCCAAAAAATCTCGTTTTTGTTGTGGACCATATTTTAAAATATTATAACGCCTACGCCTGTTTAAAGTAATGGCAATTATTTCAAGAACAGTACTTCTTAAATTTCCCGAAACAACCGCGGTAAGTCTAGAAAACATTAGAAAATCTATAGCATAGATTAAAAAACTAAGTGCGGAAACAGACACAAAACAGGTGGTTAGTTATAATTATAAATATCATTGAAGTCCACAATTCCCGTATTTATGTAGCCGGTTTATTGTTGCTGTGTACTGTTTAACGTCAAAATACCTCGTACCTCGTACAGTTAGTGAAATTTACGAGGTTTTTTGTTCCCTCACGCCACTCGCTAATTTGGCCCGTTTAATATCATCAGAGTGCCGTGTTAATTTAGAATGGTTGGCTATTTCCCCGGAAATATTAAATTCTATTGAGTGTTCAGCGCAATTTTAGCTGTATTTTCTTGGTCTGTTATTTGGAAATGTTAGGTGAAAATTACACCAAAAACATATTATGGTCTCAACAGACTAAAAACCTATTAGGGACGAGTATCTGCTAATAACTGAGGAGGCCTGGAGCATACTGCTCCAGTACTATTTATTGGAAAGGTTTGAAAGCAATTCAGAAGTTGTTTAAGCTGCAGATATACCATAAAGGGGTACAGAAGAATAATTTTAAGAATGACTGAATTCTAGTTGTCCAGTTGTGGCAAAATTTTTTTAGCCATGTCAGACAGTCGTTAAACCATGTCGGAAGACCTTGGGCGACATAGAAAAAAAATTCCAACTCTTGGGTTGACCATTAACCCTTCCACGAATCCGTAGCAGAATGTGCTTAAGTCCTCGTCAGTTGTGTGGGTAGATCCTTGCTCAGTAGTGGGCAAAGTAGGTTAGGCCAATATGGACTAACGGCAAGTAAGCTTTTAATCACCGCAACAACACCCCTTTACACGATTTTTCTCAATAATGCTGGTTTCTCTTTAAAAGTAACGCGATTCAAATTATTTTTTAAATTGAATACAACTTTAATCCTGAAATTAATTGAAATTCACGGTATTTAATTAAAATGCTAGGATTTATATTAATGCCATTAACGGGTACAAGGATTTAAACCGCAGAACGCAGTGGGAAAATGCAAGATTAATTTACAAAATACATTTGCAGATAGCATTTGAATGTTATTTCACTAGTGAGCAATCTGCCCTCGATTGTTAATTAACTTATTTCACAAATAGTAACATCACCCCAAACATATTTACTTGCCTTTATTATGGATTCCATAATTTCCATTTTACTGCAATAGCTTGGTCATAATGATTGTTATTATTAGTGTCATCATCATCATCAGTAACGTCATCATTTTAATCACAGTTATTGTGATCATCAGTTATAATACCACATACACAGTAGGTACAATGCACACATCCCAATGATACCCGACACGGATTGAGAACCCTCTTCATAACAAGATTTGAAAGTTTAACTTCTACCCTCTTAGTCTCTATTCTATGGTAATGCTCAACCTTATTTGCATTGTTATTGTCGTCGTAATCTTATTTAATTTTGTTATTATCATTATTATCTGCATCAAAGTTACTATCATCATCATGTTTGTAGTGGCCATAAACACCACTATCATAATCATAACCATACTTAATAGTCTGTTTTGTCGTCATAACCATAATAATTGTGAAGGTTTTTGTTATCCTTAACATTTATTTTTCACATCAAAATCTATCTCTAAATTGTCCAAGTTTCTGGCCGTTTCATTTCTCAAGTACATAGTTAAGTTCTGTTTAATTAAATGAACGTTGTGTAAATTATTCATGAATTTCCTTGTCTTCTTAACGATCCTATTACCAGGTCCTTCCTTATAGTGTTATTATTAAAAAATATCCCATAAATGTTAGACAATTCCTGAGCTAGTCTATATTGTACTACATTCTCACTTAAAGGCGCTTCTTAATAGGCCTATTTTTATGCATCAGGCATAGTTATTTCCTCGGGACCTCTTTGGCATTTATTATATTCCGTGATGGCTTTGCCGCCGTATTTCATGATGAGGAACGAGATTGCTTTAAGATGCCATCTTTGAGGGGATATGTCGTTTTGAAGAATGAATAGGTGCGTAATATTTTCCTCCTTAACTTTGTATAACATATCTCGAGGGTTATCTACAGCAAAATGTAATATTTTGCGCAACTTGAAACAACATTCTACCTTTGATCGTACGTCTGGTACTTACATGATGTCGTGTTGAGCTATTTATTTGATTTGAACTGTTTTCAAAGGGTAAATGATTCAAAAGAGAAAATGTGTACTCCTGAAAAAATCAAAATGTTCACTTACTACGCGAATTATTATGTTATCTGTGTCTTTAATCAAAGTCAATGTTTTCTTTGCGCCTTTGTTTTCATATTGCGTAGTGTAGGTGATATACTATTTTGTATAACAGTATGTTACTGTAGTAACCCTTGCCAAGAAGTTTACGTTAACAAACTTCTTGAATAATTTCACAGGCAAGCCAAAGTATTAACTTTGGAACTTTGTTGTAGAATTAACCAAGTCCTATAAAACATCGCTGAACCTTCCTAAGACGGTACAAAGACGTTCTAAAATTGATGCGTTTTTCTTATCATCATGAAAATTCAAAACAATGATAATACAAAACTAATGGTTTAGGTTAAGGCATTGTGTAAAAAGTCCTGAGTTCTATTCCCAACAATAAAAAAAGTAGAGAAACCTAGTATATACAGAAATCTAGTATAAGATGTACAGAATTATTAAAAAAAAAATCTATTAAATAAAGATAAATTTTATCTTCCCTACCTATAATTCCATCTTTTTAGCACAATTAAGACAAATAACTGGTCTTATGAAAGAATGATAAACGCCTCAACGAAGCACAATATTTATTTAACTAAAGAACAAAGTGTGAGATAAAGTTTCCCGGGAATAAATTGTAAAATTTAATCCTAGTGGACGCTTTACAACACGTGGCTCTCAACTTTGTTGGCACTTGCCACTGTGGCGGCCAACCCGCGCACTTAATAAATATATTCATATAAACGTGCCAGTATGAGTAGCTTTCTGAATTATATTTGTGTAATAACAGATATTGAAGAACCGAAAATACATTGTTTCATGACTTAAGCCCGATTAGTCAGACAGATGTATTGTATACTCACAGCAATTTTAACATTTTAAATAATCATTACGTAAACATTATGTAACGCATGTAATGTAACGTGGTCTTTTAAAATGTTATGATACATTACATAGGTTTTACGAACAACGCGATACGTAACATATTTTTATTATAAAAAAAAACAACCTTCTAACCCGACAAAATAACGTTACGTATTACACAAATTACCATTTTAAATAAAAATTTAAATTTTGGCCGAAACCGGAATTGTGACCGAAACTAAATTTTTTGCCGAAACTCGCCGAAACCGATACCGAGGGTTCAGTCGGACACTAATTTACCCGATTGGGTCAATAGAAACGTTTTTGAGTTTGTTTATCTATGTGTAATATGATCATTGTTTTAATTTAAATTTCTTTTCTCGGTCTGGGTGTATGTTACTATGTTTGTACGTTTCTGTATTGTCTATGGCACCCACAACACAGGGAATCCTAGTGTGGGGCTATGAGTTTATAGCGATATTAAAATAAAACAAGTGCAGTTGATAATGATGAGTTAAAAAAATACACGTATAGAAAAAAATCTATAAAAATAAATACAGATTATCCAACCGCAATTTTAAACCGCATCCAATATAAGAGCTTCATAGTTTACACGACGCAATAGAGTGAGAATTCCGACACTAAACCAGTTACGCAGTAAACGGCTAGTACTGCGAATACCACGCATTACTGCAGATATCTATTGCAGTTTCAGTGCTATTTACATCCATTTTGCAAGCATTAGAATACTAAGGAGCTTTCAATTTGATAATGATAGAACGGGAATAATATTTGAACGTGATTTTTAGAGGTGTCAGGTTCGGTTTCCGAAGAAAATTATTGGTACAATCAATTATAGTAAACAAAAAGAAGCAAAAATGTTGCATATATTGGTGTGACGATATGAAAACAGCCCCTTTTTTCAGTTTTTCTTTGAAGTACGAAACAGACGAAAAATATTATAAGGACAATAAGTACTAAGTAGTGCCTGTTCTAAGCATTTATATGTACAACTTAAGTGTCAAAATTATTAAATAGCTTACATAGATAGTAATCCGACTAAGTTTTAAGACCTGCACCCTGTATACAATAGTAAAATAAAGATAATGATTACCCCTAAGAAAACAAGGCTATTCACAGCTTCGGCAATTAAGTTTTAACGTGTCACATAAACTGTAGAAGTAGCAAGTACACAAATCGTAGATTTTACGAGTGCAATCCATGGTCGTACAACAGAAGCTAGGTTATATTTGCAGTTTTAACCGACTGTAGCATAAGGAGGAAAATGTTTTTCGAGCTTATTTTTATGTTTGCAAGTATAGCTCTTTATGTCCATTTATTCAGCACGCTATAGGTACTACAGCCAAAATAGCTTGACGGATTTCAACGAATAACGTCTTTTGTTGTTCTGTTAATGATTAGGTTACTAGTGTATTTGTGGAATTATTATCGATACCGAATAATTATGAGTACATACTCAGACCAAAAAATATAATAGACTCAGTGTTCAGAACAAAAAAGTGAGGTAATTTTTTTCTTTACTTCTTTTTTAGACTGCGTCTAAATATTTTTTGGTCTTTGATACACTCACACATAAGATGAGGTTACTATAACATAGTATATCTTTTGTCCAAGGAGACAACTACCTAAGAAACTCAGCAGAGTGGCAATTCATAAGATATGAATAACAGGCTCGTAATAATTTTATGTTGGTATGTTTTTTCCACTCTATTTACAGTGTTCTACAACTGGATACTGATAAACTGAATTATTTATAGCCTCTATATGTTGAAGTTCAATATTTGAACGAGAATTCATGTGAGTGTTGGACATTTAAATTATTTAAAGTTTAAACATTTTGCTAAATATACTTTCGGACACCCGAATCGAATCACCCTATATTTTTATATGACATTAAAAGTAACCTTATTTATCTATATTCGGCCTATAAATATATCCGGCAGCTTCCATGGACGTCTGAATTTTATAGAAAAACTAGACGATACCCGCGGCTTCGCCCGCGGAAAAGTAGTTAAAAAATATTGGATTTATCCCAAGGGAACCTATAATCGGAATAAAATCTTTTCTATATCCTAATCCTGGATGCAAACTGTGTGCCAAGTTTCAGCTTCATCCGTTCAACGGTTAGAGTGTGAAAGACTTACAAACATACAAATACCCAGATATCCAAACATCTTTACAAACTTTTACATTTACAATAATAAATCGTCAACCTATTCGAACTATAGAGCATGCCTAAGAAATAGACATACATACATACATACGCTTGGAAATAATTATAATACCTTCCTTTAAGCGTAAGTTAATAAATAATAAGCAGGCACACTCTTCTTTCATTACGAAGCAAAAACCCATTCGTCTTTTGAACAAATGACTCTAGAGTGCAAGTCTAATGAAATGAAACTTCGAAAATTTTTCGCTCGCGGGTAGTTAAAAGAAAATGGGAAAACTTGTAATATGAAGATTTATTTATGATGCTATTATATCTTTCTGGTTCTAAGATATGGTGCTCATTATCACGGCCTTTTGTTAAATATACAATACATTTTAGAAGTTTGAAGAAGTTAGGACGTCTATTGAAAACACGCTTTTATGGTCCAATTTTAAAAACTATATTTATATACCTACTATACTATTATACTACCTACTATAATATTGATATACCTTCTTTATAACTGTGAAAATAGTAGTACTATTATAGGAATAGACAAATGTTTACTCAAATGGGCCTATGTCATTTTCACCATGGTAAATAATCTAAGGGCTGTTTAAACTGTAGAGCTTGCCAAAGAAATAGATATACATACAAACTTACACTCAAAAAACATTACACTCCTTTTGGTGACATCGGGAAGATATGCACTATTAAGTTACAAATAAAAATATATTTCTACCCTCAGAGATTACTCCAAAATGCGTCAATAAATAC
>LGAG01000058.1:417803-432218 GCA_001278395.1 Lerema accius | reverse complement strand
ATGCTTAAAATATTTAGAAGAAACAAAACCAGAGATCAGATAGTCCGAAACAGATGAAGATTGTCATAATATAAAAATATATAACCTCTTTCAACCGGATCCATTTGCAGAGATAGGAAACTGCCTCCATAAGTGGCACGATACATATTGCGGAGATAAGAGAATTAACGTTAGGGAAATTGGAGACATGTCGCAGCAAAAGAGCAATCGTAGCTGAAAGTAAATTTGAAATTTGGCTTCATAAGAAATTGGGTTTATAAAAATTTGGCGTTTAGTGATGTTTTTGAAGTTGGCATTTTACGACCAGTTGTCAGTTTTTGAAGTTGGGTTTTTTAGTATTTTGTAATAGTAATTTACGACTACTTGGCATTTTGAGAAGTTAGCATTTTGAGATGATATAACTAGATCTATCTTCTTGGCCATCAATGATGGACTGCTGATGTCCAGGGGTAACCATGACACTTTCAATTTTGTTGCTCGACTATTCGTTGGCTATTTATAACAAATAATATAAAAAAATATAGAAAAATAAATTGAACGTAATATGATTTGCCTTCGTTATTGAAGTTTCTAGATACACTATATCTGACTCTATCCTTTAAAAACTTATAAGTACTTCCGAACAACCTATTCCTAATGGATTTGGATTCTCCAAATCATAAGTGACAGAGGGATAGACAGTCAGACAAAGTGATATTATATCTTCCATTCTATCAACGAATGTGCCAAATCCCAAAAACTTACGAAAACCTTACATGCAACTGAAGCAAATATAAATATATTTTCTACATCTAAATTAATTGAAACAAATTATTTGCCCCCTAATTAACACTCTGGAAGATTCTACAACGAATAATAAGCCTTATTTCAATAGGCCCAGTTCATAAATAACAATGTGTAATTAGAGCCTAAGGGCCTTTCACATGACGCGACAAAATGTTGCACAGCTATGTTTACGGGCGTAAATAAAAATATATTACGCTACAGTTTCCTACGAGTGTGTGTGGAGCTATCCTTACTATAGGATTCCATTATGTTGTGAGTGCCATGGACAACAAAAATAGACTTAATACACACAGCCAAACTGATTGATACATAATCATTAAAATTTCTGTCATGCTGGGAATCGACCCAGGACCTAATAAACGATGGTCTAGTATGCTAAATATGGCACCATACAAGTCATTTTAAATACTTTGAATACGTCTATAAGTTTGCTTTGATTTAAAGTCTAAAGCTTTTGGCTATAATCGTGTAAATATCTCTATAGGAAAAGGTAAGCGTACCAAAATTCGTCTGGCGTAACACCAGACAGACAAATACAGTTAAGCCGAAAATATGGACAAACAAAGTTCCCAGCCCCTAATACCGCTTGTTGTATCCTATATAGATTATAGTCTATTCTGAGTTTGAACCTTGAACTCTATTGCAAACAGTTAAATCAGACGGCAAGGGATGTTAAATAAAAAATCTTTTATACTCAAAAAATAATAAACGGTCCGCATTGTAATTTATCTAATCATATCTTAAGACTCAAAAGGATTCAATTATTTGATGTATTTTTTTATGTAAAATAAACCTTGTCAATTAACTCTTATCAAATTTACTGTACAGACCTACTACAAAATTCGTTTTATAGAAGACCTAAAAACGAATTTTGGGGACGTAATTTTACCCAAACTCGATTAACACCCAATAAAAACCATCCAGTCAATTACCTTATGCCGCCAACGTTTAAAATAATCCGATTCTCGCCATCCATCCCTGCTAGTACTAACCACTACACCACATTTGACCACCACACTTATCACCAACAAAAATCACAATTTTATTCGCGGAAGTCGTGATCTCGATGTCATGACGACGCGGGCAACACGACCGGTCGCTACGGCGGTCGCCTTGCTACTGAGATGAGATGAGGGAGTCAGGGTGCAGGGTGCCAACCCCCACCTGTAGCCACACGCACTGCAGTCACCCTAGCGCCTTTCATTTGCCACCGCACTTTCAGTGTTAACTCTTAGAATAATTACTAAGATACACTACAAGAGGTGATTTGTCCTCAGGGTTAACAAGGCATCCAACGCGTATTTTGAGCCACTGCGAGTAGGACTAATACTCACGATTACTGACTGGAGTACTTATAGTACTAAACCGCAATTATAGTATAAAATTCAGCAGTCCTTTCACTATCAATTAACAGCTAAAATTCTCAATGACACCTATCACTAATAGGAACTACTAACCGACCAACGATCCTTATAGTCCAACTCGAGGTTTGTCACGAAGTCCATAAAAAGCAAAGATCCTTCATAAAAAGTTATAAATAAACATTGAAGTTTGTCAATAGTTAGTTGAGCTAAAGTTCTTTATAATTCTACATTAGGTTTCCCTGTCTAAGCCTGCCGAGAAATGTACCGGGAAACGTTATCATTTGCTCTTTTGTTCCGAAGACAGCGTCTATATTTTTAGGTCTGTGTTCCCTGTATCCTAGTTGTCATGTACAGCACACAAAGGCGGAAAATACATCCTTATCGAGAACAGAAATTAAAATCCATCGCTCAAATTTCCTATGGTATAAGCTTATAGCCCCTAATTAATGCGCCTATTGAATTAAGTCCTCCTTTAATGGACCTAATTCACCTAACATTCATAGGTGAGAACCGAAAATTCTTTAACCTTCTTTTACTCCGCATTCTAATACAATTTCGTTTAATTAAACCCCCCCGATAGGACCCCTGTGCAATGTTCTCTTATTGGTTTAAGCACCTTAAAACTAGCAAACTGAATCGAGCACAATTTTACCACTTCCGAAGCAACTAGTTTAAAAAGAAATAGATGTCACCCGCGGCTTCGCCTGCAGAAAGATAGTTTTAAAAAATATTGATGCACTCCAAGGAAACCTACAATCGGGATTAAATTATTCCTATATCATATCCTGGATGCTAGCTATCTGTGTGCCAAGTTTCAACTTAATCCGTTCAACGGTTAGAGCGTGAAGATCAAACATTCAAACATCTTCGCAAACTTACATTTATAATATTAGTAGGAAGTAGGATTCAAATGAAGCGTCTTTGAGAAATTTCATTAAGTTTATTCTATGAAGGATTTAAAGCGGCGCGTCTTCGTTTTAACAGCTAATTCAATTTGCACTTTGATTTCATTTTCAAGTGAAATTGTATTTACCAGTGGGAAGTAGTTGGATGCAAAAACGTGTTGCTTGAGACATGGACGAGGAAAAATTTTTTGAACTATGTAAAATGTTCCAAATCAAAGTTATATAATAAACTAAAAACTTGGCAAGATACATTAATTAGCTTCAATAAACATGGTGGTGTCCTAATAGGGGCAAAGTAAGGTCTAAACCTTGTGGTCTAAGTCCATATTGGTCAGTACGGTCGTATACACAGATAAGTAATATGACTTATAATCGAAGGCTCAAGACCTAACAACAAAGGATAAAAAAATAATGGTCTATGCAACTCATTAGTAAGTTAGCAACTAGTGCTTCTAGTTTTAATAATAGTAAACGATACCTCAAGGTAGACCCATCAGCGATACACTTGATGGTCTAATACGCCGTCCCGAGTAAAAATAAAGTTACCTAAATCCATTCAACAATCACAGTTCTGCCCTCCATAGATAGCTCTGCCAATCCTACCGAGACTATGACGTTGATGATGTTAGTTATCAAAATAAATGAACCCTCCTTTTAGTACCTATTCAATACAGGTCCGGGTTGGTAGTTGTGTGAATATTTTTTCATTTATGTAGTCTAGTTATTAGTAACTCTCAGCACTTGATTTTCAACAACCACTGTAGTGCAGTTCCCATACATCACAACTGTTGAATGGGAATAGGAATACGTTTGTGTAGTACAAAACTGTAAACGTAATTCTTCGTAAAATGTACAATCATGGTCTCCCCGCAGACGTTAACCGAGTAGTGATCATTCGCGGAAACTTTCGACCGCTTGTAGCAAGGTGCTGCAATACACGACCGCTGGCGGTTTTGATACAATATTCTCAATTCATTCCAAGGATCCCTTAAGAACTTAAAATATTGATAATAAAGTGGTCATTATAATTTTAAAAAAATCCCAACTTCTAAAAATTGGGAGAGAGAAGCGCTTACTTTTTGTTTCTATTTTATTAAAATTTGTCCACTCAACAGGACAAACATAGACAACAAAGTTGTCAGTCTCCTTTTTTTAGAATCATCACCTTTTTTTATAAGCTTTTATTTAATTTGTTTTCTCTTCACAATATCTTATCGTCACTCGCTTCACAGGGAGACAAGAGACTAGGTTCTAATCATTAGCAATTCATAGAGCAAGAGAATTTCAGTATTTGAACTAAGTTTATAGATTAATTGAATTTACAAACTAGATTTTAATACACAGATATTTGCTGGCGAGGCATTTTCGTACATAGCAGTTACGAAGCTCGTAATTTGATTTTGTATTGCGCGTCGGGCTTGAAGTTAAGTTTTTTTTATTTATAAGTAACAGGATTAAAAAAATGATCTCGCTGGGAATCGAACCTAGCACCTATAGAACGGTAATCTGTAACAGTAAATATTGCACCAATCGGACAATATCTAAATAGCTTTAACAATTTTCTTTACTTTAACAAACCCGAAACAATCATGACATTATTTAATTCCCGTACTATACTACACATTTTTTAATTCCCAGCAATTTTAAAATAACAAATTATTTCTATACTCAGTTCACAATAGCTCGCTTCTCGCGACATAATAAGAGGGAAAAAATTCAAATATTAACTTTAGTTTTTACTAAACAATGCTGTTGCAACATGCCGGTCCAATAAGCCAGCACTCCATCGGGTCATTGTATTGCGAACTAGTAATTTGCACTCGGGCTACAGCGAAATAGGCTTATTTATTTCTTTATCTCATATTGCATAACCACTAGACATGAATATTATTGTTACGAATTAATTTAGTAAAATAACCTTGGTTTGGCGTGACTTTAAAGTAATCGCGTCTGCCAAAACACCGTGTGTGTAATCAGCCTTTGAAAACTTAATTGACAAATCAGGGAGAAAATTAGCTAAAATTGTATTCACATTTCAATTAATACGCGATTTGATTTACATGACGAACAAGCCATCTATTCTAAAGATCCGTTCAGAGTGGCTTGGTAGG
The DNA here is from genome assembly GCA_001278395.1 of Lerema accius. Lineage (NCBI taxonomy): Eukaryota > Metazoa > Arthropoda > Insecta > Lepidoptera > Hesperiidae > Lerema > Lerema accius. Next base: position 427,052 of record LGAG01000058.1, on the reverse strand, counting down.
AGAGCAAATTTTTATAACGATGGAAACTCAGTTTTGTGTAATTGTATTTAGGTTTATTTGGGCAAGTGCACACCACAATTAGAAGTGCCATAATGTGGTAAAATCCACTAATATTATAAACATGAAAGTAGGAAAAGATGTTTGGATATTTAGATGTTTGTAAGTCATCAGTCAAATGTAAGGTGTAATTGGATTTCCCTCTATTGTAGGAGTTTCATATCCTAAATCCTATTTATTTTTTGTTACGCTGCATCAACCCCCAAGATTACGATTTATTAAAAAAAACGTCATGAGAAACAAACAAAAAAACCTATTTAAAATTAAGCAATTACACACTTCTGATTTTAACCAAACGCGATCTCAACAGTTGCAAAGATACGCTTATCAAAAACTTGCGAAAGAATCTATTCAAGATCCAAATATTCTGATCACTTATCAGTCGATATCAGTGAAATGATATCATGATATTGAGATGGCTCACTTCATCCTACTACTGTGAACAGTGTGGAAGATACCAAAGATATCAAAATGTTTCAAAGTGCTATATTATGTGTTCTGTTAAGCTCCTTGGTGCTAGCTATTCCTAGTTTTTACCAGACACAGAAGTTCAAAGTAGGGATTGAATATGAGCGTATGTAAAGGTTTTTTTTAAATCTTTTAATAAACCATGATTAAGTTATTGAGTACCTTTGTTACCAACCTAAGAGGTAAAGTAATTTTTTAACCAACAATTTTTTTGTCCTTATGTTTGCATGTCGATTTTTGACGTGAATAGGTACGTCTTGTTACCATACGGCGGCAATCCTAAAAACCTTATGACAAAATCGGGGGATACAGTTTGGTTTTATAGTTTCGAATCTATCGTCTACATCCAAAAGTATATTATACCACTGGATAGCTAAAGGATCAAAGAATCAATTGCAATAAGCGAGAACAGTGAAAAATTGCGCGTGATAGAAGGTGAAGTGCTGCCATTTTGAGGTTATTTTACAACGTAAATACATAAATAAAAATATTTTATTTAAAAAAAAATACCCGTAATATAAACGTATTCATGTACAACACACAGCCTTATTGCAACATGTGACGTCATTGAATTTGCCTCTACTGTGAATTTAACATAGTCTATACTATCGGTATATATGTATAATGACATAGCGCAGCTCTATAATTTAGTTACAAGTCCATCGCACAATTTTAAAAGCTCAACCTTGCTTCAAAGCTACAAAAACCTTTTGACAGAGTATGCGAATGGGTAATGTATTTTTATAGCATTTATAACATCTAGGGGTAATAACCCCAGCAGGGGTAAATCAGCAATTTTACAGGGGTAATGAAGAACCTAATTATTATGGTCGAAAAATAAAAAAAAACTGAAAAAAGTTATATCTAGGTACTTGTGTTGTTTATTTTCATAACATTTTAAAGTCGGGGTAAAATCAGTTTTCCTCATAGGTAACAGGGGTAACAATATTAAAAGGTTGAGAACCACTACCCTAGAGCTTCTAAACAAATCTCTTTTTATACCTATATCATCATTTACCTGTCTAAAAACACGGTGGAGCACAAACATGTCATAATTGCTTCATCCTTCAAACCTCTGAAAATAGGAGCGAATATTCTCGCCACAAAATATAACCCACTTTTCATCATCTCCTACGAATAATGTAGTAATCCACAAATCGCCATTTAATAGTTTTAAACTTTTAGGACCATTACGAAGGATCAACTATTTTGTTTGCGTAACGAATGTTAATTCACGTAAATGAACCTAAAATGGAAATATTTTTGCAACATAATAACTTGTAATTATTAATAGAAAAAGAAATGATCCGGCTAATGATACTCGTTATTGGGGCGTTATTTGCAAAATATTCTGTTTATGTTACCTATGTTACTCTCGATGATACGATGATATCCTATGTTGAAATACGCCAGTCCGTTAAAGCTGTAAAACGTGCCAAAAAAGCAGGCATACGTACATACATAAATACATTCATAGCCTCGAAAAACAATACCCTTATTACGCAATCGGGTAAAAAACACAATTTTTTGGGTTACGATAATATACGTGCGGGAGGTTTTTATCTTATAAATGGCTGTTAAATGTTTCATGAATATATGCATGCGTTTACGGACAAACCTATTCATGTTAATGATGTGGACCTTCGCAGCTGATAGTAGTAAATAAGTCTATATAAATTTATATATAAGGTAAGGTGGGGTAAGACTAACACACGGGGCAAGACTAACACTGTCTATTATCTCGATACGTATAGCTTAAATACGAAATTCTTCCATTCTGTAAGATAGAACAAACGTAAATGTTCTCGGCTAAAACACACACATGTCGTTTCTGCAAGTGCATATCGAGATAATTATAGACAGTGTTAGTCTTGCCCCGTGTGTTAGTCTTACCCCACCTTACCTTACTTAAACATTTTTGCATGACAACGCTAGATATTAAAGGACTGCAAATTACTTTCACGTAGAAAATGCATTATGAAAATGCATTTTACGTGTTTTACGAGTAAATGCACTACCTTACATTACATATCTTACTACAAAATAGAGAAAAATAGAGGTTAAATTAATGTAATAAGTACGATCCGTGCCACATATCTTTATGCTATCATTCTAAAACCCTTTTGAGCAGAAGCCGAAATTCGTGTCGGTCTAAAGTTTCTAAGTGTGGGTTGTTCGAGCGCGCTCGCTATGGAGTTTAACTACAATTAATCTCTCTATATTGTAATCCTACTGTTGTATCCATATTATATCCATCCTCTATATTGTATCCATCAATTTTGTATCTAATCAAACTCATTGTTTTGACGAACTCGTAGCCTAGTTGGTAGTGACCCTGCCTGCGAAGCGTGGGGTCCCGGGTTGGTCCCGGCCGGGGCAAATATGTATGTGACAGATAGGTAAAATATGTTTGTTCTCGGGTCATGGGTGTTAGTGATGTGTTTAGTTGTCCATACCACCCGCGACACAGGGAATCCTACTGCGGGGGTATGAGTGTGTTACCGTTTATTTATTTATCTAATCAAAGTTGTTTTCATTACAGATTCCCTGCCGATGAACGGAGGTTCAGACCGGTACCGCCACAGAAACAATTACGACCCATTCTTCGTCACTATCACCGCTTCTGCCAGGGTAATTGTTTTCTTTGCAAACGTACAAACAAACAAACACTCCCCCTGTCTGTATGCTTAGACTTCTATCAAACAGTGTTAGTTGTTTTATTATAATTTTCTAAATGATGAATTAAATAGTAGTAGAATAGAGAATACAATAATAATAATTCGTACGTAATAGATGAATTCCATAAGATTTCAGATAAAACAATGTTTTTAATATTACAGTGTTTATTAATTGTTTAACTTCTCCACATTCTCGTACACTCGTAATATGAGGAACTTCACTGAGGTTGTTATGATCATTATCTTGTTGTACTAAACGTAATTCTGAGTTAATATAAAGTTGTTAACATGAGACCTAAGGGACCGTTCAAGTATTACATAACGCAATTGNNTACATACGGGGGGGTGTTTGAACAACGCGTTACGTAACGTTTTTTTTTGTTACAAATGAATCTAGGGAAAATAATTCTTGTACCTAAGTACCTAGTTCGAGCGTACCTCACTCCAAACGTAAAAATGAGCGTTCATGGAATTTAGGTTCCAATCTTTTAACTCCTGAAAATATATTATAAGTATGTCTTCAATAATTTAATCAATAAAAAACAATTATTATAGAAAGGCTACGTGATCTCCTATCTAGAAGTTTCGGCAACAACAGATGCCCTGGGTGAAGTGGAGTTCAATCTCATTCGAGGACAGGCTGGCTCGCAGACTATGGTGTTTCAGCTGGTCTCCAACCGCACTGACTTCCTTTCCTACTCTTACCTGACTTACGGCATTAAAGAGGCTCAGTACAAAAAGGTGACTCAATGACTTCTGCGTCGTTGAAAAATAAGGTTTATTTATTTCCTTTAGGGATTTAAATTCAAAGAAGAACTATATTTTAAATTTAAATTAAATTAAGAGTGATATAGACTTTTAAAAGTGCTACAAAATATTCATTTCATTACATAGTAATAAGCGGGGTACGTAGTTTTATATGTTATCAACGCCATCTACATTTAAAAAGTAACACTACTGAGTATACCCTGTATGCTATGACGTTAGACCGGAGTGGTGTTTTACTTTACATATAATTTAGTTCTAAGTTTAAACAAGAGATGGCGTGATTTACCAAAATGTTTTAATCTTGAAAAAATAAATTGTTATAGCTCATTTTATAGGTTTTAATGATTATTTGCAATAAGTATGTAATCATTTTGCTTCAAAATTCGATGAATTTAAATTTTTCAGTAATTTATTTAGGTACATTCCATAATGCCTAATAAATAAAGATATTTTTATAATTTTCAGTTCGCAAATATTATAACCCTGCCGATGCCGAACAAAGGGAGTACGCTTCAACACATCGGTGTCATGGTTATGCTTTTTATTACAATACCGTTAAGATTTATAATGTCATAAATAAAGTTTATTACGTGCATAATGCCCGGTTTTTATTGAAACGAATAGCAGCATATTTATACAAATACTAATAAGTATAGCTACTTTCTACAATAGCTAGCTAGCATCCTAGCATTGTTTAGTAAGTAGTAATAATACAATAAATCTTATATACAGAATAATTTATTACTGACATACATTACGTTATCTAAGGTGCTTATATAAGTATGATTATTTACTGTATCCTATCACACTAATATATCAACTTAAACTATTTATCATAAGTACCACCACCTAAATAATACATTATTAAATAAATGTCAAAACAATACTACCTACTTATCTCTCAGCTTAATAAAAATAAACATGGAAACATTTAATAGAGGTCGCCCTCCTCGAAATTTGTAACAATGCTGTATCATATCGGTGGACACATCACAACTAACGTGATACAGTTGCTATTTTGTTAACAAGAAGATGATTAGATAGGTACATCCCTTATTTATTCTCCAGTAACGTTACGATTTCTCAAGCCTGCGTGGCAGTTAAATGAAGGATCTTATTGATGGTGTTTAGATATTTCCCCAGCAACCCAGGGTCCGTTGAGTTTCCATCAGGACACTTGTCAACAGTGACACAAATGCCCTCAATATTCCGCAGGAGTCCTGGAGAACAGACGCAACCTCCAACACAGTCCTTGGTGCAAATAGGCTCTGGGTCCTCACAACTGGCTTCGCAAGACTTGTTGCACATGTCGTACACTTCGTTTGGGTTGAGGCATTGCTCTGGGAAAATGAATAAGTATAGGTTAACGTACAAGATAGTAGGGGTTGACGTCAACGTTAACTTTGGAACTCCAGTCCCATCCATTAAGCTTTGATTTCACTTTGTCCTGAGAGCTATCTTAAGGGCAAGGACAGAAAGGGTACTTAGTGCCCGTTTAACAGCAACGCGACAAAAAAGGCTAGTCATAGATTGACGGCTTCAAACTGGCACTGTCGGCAGCTTGAAGCAACAAAGAGTGGGATTATATAAACCTATTGCTTCAAGTTGGTCCTGTGTTGTTGCAACCAGTTGCAACCATTTTAAGTTCTCAGCGCCAACTGCTTGAAGTAGCCTGCTTATAGCCAACTTAACACGACAAATGGTAGATAAACGATGTTGACGTTAATTTGGGACGTTGGGCAATATATTGGGTATGGCGCTTTATGAGCAACTTAATGATAGTAGTCTAAATCTAGCGAAAACTTGATTACGGCAAAATTTAATGTGAACTTACCAACAGGACAATTCTCAAGGGTAACACAAGTGTTATTGGTCTCCTCCCGGTAGTAACCAGCCTTACAGAAACACCCCATGCTGCAGGCCAGTCCACACAAGAGAGTTTCGGGCTGAGAGCAAGTCGCTGGACAAGCCGTTCCACATGACAGAAACTCCTCATTAGGTCCGCAAACCGGATTCTTGCCTGTAAACAGAATCGAAAACTCATTAAAAGAAATCTTGTAATAGTCTCTTCTACTTATATTAAAAGTGGCATAGACTTCACGAATAGAACAATGATCAAAAAAAGAAGACAGAGAAAAAGGAATCCAACAGGGAACAGCCACTAATCAGTTGTTTCATGAACATGGATCAACTATTGCCTACTATAAATTTATCGCGATCCCAATGGGTTATCTGGCAGAGAATGCCATTAGGCATTAAGGCCGCGCTTTGTAAAAATCTGCTGTAATGTTCTTCAAAAAGAAATAAATACGTAGGTTTTGCTTATTCTGTTTACCTTCCTTTACTGAAAGTCCCTTACCTCCAATGCACTGCTCAGCATTGACACAAGTTCCGTTTTCATCCCTCAAGTAGCCAGACTTGCAAAAGCACCCTTCCACGCATTCCTCGGCACAAGTCACTGGACCTTCAGGGTCTGTGCAGTTGAATGGGCAAACTGACCCGCAGATGAGATACTCTTCGTTTGCAGGACATTCTTCTGCAAGATAAATAATTTTGATCATTACGATTGCTACATAATCTAACCTATCAGCAAATTCAGATAGGATAATATGGTAATGGGCTATTTGACAATATTTATAATTATACTGAATAGAAACCTCTAGGAATTCTATTTTCTAATTAGTCGGTTCAAAGTCTGAACTTATTTACCTTTAATTTTGATGATCTTTAAGATGAGACTAAATACCCATTGAATAAGTTGGTTCATCAACTTGGACTTCTCCTCTTAGTATTAGATGGAATTGTACCCATATACCAAGTAAAATAGATCATTAAAGCTGTTAATAATCAATGAAACCTGTCTAATTCTGTTCAGCCCAAAATATCGGGAAACCGCTGCGTATGTTGAACATCATTAGGATTATCAAATGCTTAATGGGTGTAAATTTAACATGTTGTGGTGCACGCGAGCTAATAAAATAAATGGTGGATGCAATTAGGATTAGTTGAGATTTGAATTTGTTATCGACTCTATCACATGAATTAACATGTATTTTAGAGATGACCACAAATGAATACATATCATTCACATTTATTAGCTGATATGGTGCAATATGGAATACTTGTCGTTGTATGATATACATATTAAGTATTGTTAAAGACGTAAAAACAATCACAATAGTTTCACGGCATTGTATAACAAAGTTATAATTAAACATAGACACTGCACTGAACTTATTAAGCCTCCTAGATTTTAACTGACGCACATCATTTAGGAGTCAAAGTGATCGACGTCACTACCATTATGAGCAACCGAGCTGATCTTTTTATGTTGAAACTCTTTTGCTTGTTGATTCTAGTAAATATCTTGGAAGCTATTATGCTGAGTAAGTACTTTTTGCCCCCAACCTATTCCCCACTACTGAGCACGGGTCTCTTCTCAATACTGAGGAGGCCTAAGCCTATTACTGAGCAGGGGTATCTCCTCGTTACTGGGGAAGCCTAGAGGTTACTCCACGCTTCTCCAGTGCGGATTGCCAGAGTGTTTAGTGGTCAACCCGTGACAGAAGTTTTTATGCCGCCCAATGACCTTCGATATGGCTTAACGACTGTTATCTAACGGTAACAACTCTGGTTGAAACAAGGCTCCTTAATTTTTACCACTGAGGGGTCATTCGAGCCATGGAAACAGAACTTTAATACTAAAGTATAGGGTATACACCTCCCTTTGTCATTAAAAATAAATCATCAGAACTTTTATAACCTAGGCCCTTAATACTTAATTACCCGGGGAGGGGGGTGGTACGAAAGAAGGGGGGAAGGGGAGTGTACTGAAGACCAAAGTTTCTCTGCCATTAATCATCAACAAAATGTTTTAGAGCAGGATTGTCCAATGGATGAGTGGCACAGGTCTTGCTGGTTCTATGAAGAGTACACTTGTTGGGAAGACGATAGCAAAATGAGGAGGGTAAATAATCTGCCACGGCGACTGTTGCATTGCATAGCGGGATGTTATTGCAAGTGAGTGTACTTTAGCCACTATGTTAGACTAACAGCAGTTAAAGCCATGTTTGCTTTTCGTATTTGGTACCTACGCTCGGCGCGCACACAAATCTCGTTCTGAAATACTTCTGAAGAGGAAGAGGAGCTAAAATCTGCGTCGGTGAACAGTTTCTATGTTTGCGTGTTCGAGAGCATTCATTTTGGAGTTTAGTTACTGTTAATCTCTGTATATTATGACTTAACCAATAGTAAAGCAGTGCTCAGTTCATGCTGCACTGTTTCTAGTGATATTGTGCTGGTTCTTAAGTACGCAAGTGGGTTAGTTAGCATATTAGATATAAGCATAAGCATTAGTAGATCAAATTATCGACTCCGTAGCCTAGCTGGTAGTGACCCTGTCTGCGAAGCGAGGGGTCCCGGGTGCGATTCCCTCCCGGGGCAGACATTTATGTGACAGATAGATGTTTGTTCTCGGGTCATGGATGTTAGTGATGTGTTGTGTTGTTCATGCCACCTGCGACACAGGTAATCCTACTGCGGTGGTATAAGTGTTTATATCGAGAGTTGACTTTTTTTTCATGTTACAATGTATTGTATTTTCAGAAATGGATACGTCAGAGCGTATCCTAAGGGGCCGTGTATGCAAGCGCCCTATTGCTGGGACATTCAGCTCAGGTATTTCCTGAACAAGCTTCCGGCTTTAGAAATGGCTTAAAGATTTAAGATTCGATTACAAATTAGTTTATTGTTGCACGGAACAAAGAATGGTGTGGTCTTAATGGAAGAGTACCTTAAAAACCTTCAATAAAGCCTCGATTCAAACACCAAATAGAGTGTGATTTAACTTTAAATTATCTTAATAATTAGTTTAGACTTTTTGTTCAACTTTTTGGTTAAATAGGAATCTTTTTAACAATGGCTCAAGTGTTTGTATTTGTGAACTAGGTAAGTAAATGCCACTAGTGCCTAAATTCCTAACCTGGGAGTAATTACCCCTAAAGGGCTAAATCAGCTATTTTAAAAGGATAACGAAGGACGTAATTATTATGATCGTAAAATAAAAAAATACAGAAAAAAGTAACTTGTATTGCTTTGTTTTAATAATATTTTTAAAGACAGGGTAAAATCAGTTTTGGTTACTTCCGCCATTTCGTGCAAATTAACAACCTTCCGCGGAATAAAAAAAAATATCGAATTAATGTTCTTTTTTTTAAATTATCTAATGAAGATCATACCCAGATTCATAAGAAAAGGAAGGCACTTTTTTATCTTATTT
>LGAG01000058.1:388510-399958 GCA_001278395.1 Lerema accius | reverse complement strand
TTTCCATGGCACCCACGACAGGGAATCCTAGTGTGAGGTTATGAGTAATATGTAGCGTTATATACTTATTTACAACTGGTATACTCAAACATTATAACTTTGACCTACCTTACCTTATCTTTACTCAGCAACAATCAAAATCCACACTCAAATATCAACAAATCATACATGAAGACAAAAGTCACGACCTACTCTCTAAAATAATTTATTTCTCAATTTCCTGTGACTCCTCACCCACCTCATAGTAAAAATAAAACCCACAGGCCATAAACATAAAAAGGTTTAACCCACAGCATCATCAAATTGGGCAACTTTGATCTACTTTCGAAACATTTTAGATATACTGAGGTTGAAGCATTCAGTGCAATAAGTGACCACATATATATTTTATGTCTTTTTATCTATATTGGCTATAATTGGGGGGGTGGGGGGAAAAATTAGGGCTTTACAACAATTGCTACCCCATAACCCAATACTGTCGCAGGTTCATGTTCGTCACTTAACTCCGGAACCGATGGACTGGTTTAAGCAAAACAAAATTGTAAATAAATTGTAATGCATATTAGTTTGGTTGCAGTTGGTAATAATAATGGCAAAATATTAGTAATATCGGAACGCCGCCGTCATGACAAAAGTTCTCCAATATCATGAGTATTTACTAAAGGTCACAAAAGTTTAAGGACTAGAATACTTATAACTTGTGTAACTTAACTTATAAATCGTGTAATTAATTTCAAATACAACTTATTCAATTTGAATTTAGAATTTATTTATTTTATTTATATAAATCACAAACCCATAAAAAACAATAGACAGAGCAGGCGTATACAATTGCGACAAAAGTACGCGTAAGTGACGAACCAAAATCTCTCACTCGCTCATCGTATACCACCGAGCAGTCGGCTTCATATGTCCGAGTGGCTCTATATTTACGTTCGTCACTTTTCCGGAATATGGCTCCGTCTATTCTTTGTTTAAGGGTCTATAATTTAAACATATTTATATTTTTTAATCTTCTGTAGGTACTTATTGCTCAAACATTAAACTCCCTTACAAAGGAAAATCTAGCTTCAAACCTTGACTCATCATATAGCTTAATATTTACTAAGGTATTCAGTTAACAGCTAACAGCTGAACCGTCTGGTAAGTTGCTATGCACTAACTGCAATCTGCACCTTCCTAATTGTTCCCAACTTAAACGCTTAGCTCTTAACCGCATGCCCCAAGTTTACATTACTTTGTGGCTCCTACAGTTAATGTGTTACTTGAACCAGTTGGTATATTTGGCTACAAGCCATTCGTCCAACACTTAACGTATGAGGAAACTTGAGAACTGATGACACATGCTCAGGGTAATTTAGGTAAATTTCGGTCCCTTTTTTGGGCCATTTCAGTAAGTCGGCGTTAGCACTAAAGGGAGGAAGGGGGGGTAGTAACATTGCCTTAGTTAAACCTAATGCTATTTTTGTTTTTATATAACACTAGTGGACCCGCCCTCGCTTCGCTTCGGTGTATATTATAGTGTAAAATAAATGACTACTACACGTGTTGTATGTTTTTTACGCCTTGGGTTCAAAAAACCGAAATATCTTACGGACCCCTATTTTTTCTAAAATAATATATAGCCTATGTTACTCGTAGATAACGTAGCTTTCTAATGGTGAAAGAATTTTTGAAATCGGTCCAGTAGTTATTGAGCCTATTCAATACAAACATACAAACAAACTAACAAACAAACAAAAAAATATTACCTCTTTACAATATTAGCTTAGATCAATGGTTCAAATAGCATATTTATTCTGAATGTATGTCAGTACCATCTGTCAATTTTCAGGGGTTATATTTTACTGCGTATTTAATTAGTTTTATTCCTATTAAAACTAACTTTAATGAAGCAATTCTACCGCTCTTGCATGACGCGAGCCACTGTTATTGCTATCAACATAATGACTCGTAAATTAAACAGGTGGTATGTTGGGAAGTTGTGTCGTAAAACCTAGAATAAAGCTTAATTATAACTTCCGATATGAGAGCGACACGACTATGAGAACTACGACTAGGAGTAGGTGCTAAAGAAATAATTTGAGACTTGGAATCCTTACCAGTTTCTGATGTTTCGCAAGGTTTTTTTGATAAATTCTTACGTGATCATTCAGAATATTTATCATGCGAATAGAAGAGCCTGAGTTTGAGTCTCACCTTTAAAATTTAAATAGTTAAAGTAGAAATTGTTAACTAGTTCGGTGAAAGAAAACATCGCGAGGAAACCTGTATACCCCACGAAGTATTTAAAGGTAAGTGAAGTCTGTCAATCCGAACTTAGTTTAGCACAGTAGGGGGGGCTTAACCTAACATTCTAAGAGGAAACTCAAGCCCAGCTGTGGGACACTTATGGCTTACGCGGATGTCGTCAAAACTAAAAGTCTGTCCCCAAATCCAAAACGCAATCACACGTGACGTTTATTGGCTTGCCTTACAATATTTTGTTTGTAAACAATGTTTTCGGAGCGCGGCAGGAAAACAATAAAACGAATTTCACTGTGACATCGTTGGGGGAAGTTTTAGCTTGAATTGGTGCCCGTTGCTGTAAAATGCTTACGAGTTTTTTACGATGGCAACTAACAACCACTCAGGTCACTTATAGTAATGTAAACAAATAAATTCATAAGGTTATGTACTTACTTAATTGACTTTTAATAGGTCAATGATATAAGTAACATCCATTGAGACGTAGGAATTGCCATACTGATAAAGTACGAAGTAATTTAATTGTAATGATAGGTATACATCATCACAAAAAAAGAGAACAATTTTATTTTGTATTGTAATTTGACTTAATTTTTTTAAAGTTGTCTTCTATTAACTGCTGGTAAAACATAATAAACAATTTAACTTTGACTTCATTATCTCTTGTCCATTTCGTACTTCAATTTGCAAACTGCGCAATACGCTCTCTTAGAAATATAAGACTTAGAAAAAATGGCTACCTAACTCTGACATGTAATAGTACCAAATCCAATAGTGGGATAATGAGTTCCCCAGTTGCCCACTCTCATTTGACAGTTGCTTCCCCAGCAGCCCCAATCATTTGGTAGTGGCTTCCCTACTTGTCCACTTTAATTTACTTCCCAAACAACTTTTGCAACTTCCCTTCAGTATTGACAGCTGTCAAACTTCTCAAACAGACCACCGTCAGTCAAGTTACCGTCGTTAATCTAACAAGTGAAAGTCCCGCGTGTGGTCGCCGCCATCTTGCACTAAATCTGCAGATAAGCTCTATGTCACCATTGTTCCAACAGAATAGATAATTTACGTCGACAAACGGCCGGATTACAACGCTAGTGCCGTGATTTAAGGTAAGCAGTTTGGGGGCTGGTTAGGTTTTATCTATGACGAGTAGACGTTATAGTTGATCTTAATTCGAACAAGTATATTATGTATGACATTTTTGCGTAAGTGTGATTGTCACTGAATGCGTTCGAAACGGCTGGGCCGATTTAAATAGACATTTAAGATGAGATTAAGTGTAAGGTGAGTGTGAGGTTTAAGATAACAATTGGACCCGGTAGTTAGTGCTGTTGTCGGGATATTTCAAGAGACCAGCCAAACTTTTGAGTTCTTGAAACGCCGCGCCGTCATAGCAAAAGTTATCGAATATGATGAGTAATTACTAAAGATATCAAAATTGAAGGTTGTACTTATGAATGGGGTCTGCATAATATTCTGTCACCCCAATAATATATTAAAGCATTACATAAACACAATTATACGTTACCAGTTTTATCATTTAAAGTCTAATAACAAGACCCTAGTCTACAAAGAAAGTTTTCCGCCGCTATATGAAGGTGCATTCAAAATAATGCGGCTGGGAGTAGTTTAGAGCCACCAATTTAGTCCACTGTATCCAAGTTGAGTAGATTAAAGTTTACAGAGATTTCAGATATTATTATAATTAAGGATCTTATATCTGTGTACTTTTTAATGTAGTGTACAGAGTGAGAAAAGCAAATGAGCTTGCATTGCCACTATCCCCTGTCGCTCATAGAGGTCTGTGACGAACAAACAGATAAAAGGAAACTATTAGTGGGTCAAAGACAGAAACACACACCCTTTACTTCACTTTGAATCGAACCCAGGACCCGCTGAACGGTAACCCAGCACAGTAAGACAAAGCCATAATAGTCGTGTAACCTAAAATAATTTCTGCATATTATTATGTCAATCTAATATGCCCTCAAAAATCTCTTAAAGAACCTCATATGATGCAAAACTGATAGGTTGATTGTCCCTTCACACGCAATTTACAGTAATAACTTCGCCCTAACTTCAAAGGACACATTACACGTCAAACCCAATACTTACCTCGAAACCGCAACTTAACCCTCAAAGCGGATATTAGGTAAATTTAATTACATTAGCCCCAACTCGGACATCAAAGGGGCTAACCCTCGGCTGCCTCGTAAATTAAGAGTAATAGAACAATGCCGCTAATGTCTCCTTGATATATTATGGAATTTTCAATGATACTGATAGCAATATTATTATATAATATAAATATTATATTTGCAAACTTTTTTTTTTAATTAGTCATTGTGACAAACATCACATAGGACTGTAGGAGTATTCGGTTAGTAGGTCCTGTTAGTGTTAGGCTGTTCATAGAAAGAGTGCTTAAAAAAGTCGTCGCCTGTAATTTGAAACAGGTATTATGGGGAATTGTATTAGATAGATAAATAGAAATTTTAATTTTGGGCCAAAAACACATACGACCGAATAACAAAAAAAAAAAGAAAATAAATAAAATAAATATTAACCACATAAAACTGCACTAACTACAGAAGAGTTTTTTAACTTAAGGTTATTTTTGTAAGGTTTTGCTATTATGAACCGCTATTTACATTACTTAACTGCAATATATCACACACTCATATAACATACATACATACTCAATGTCCTGTTAATTTGATGTCTGTCATTATGTCATCGAAGGGACCAACCCTCCACTGGTCGAGGATAAAATAAAAGTTATACCATATTGCCCCTTATGTCCAATATCTTAATAATAGCACATGTTCATTATACCTTAATAGTGTCATTTAGTTTTATGTCACTATTACATTATTTGGAAATTAAATTAGAAAAACTACACCATTTAGACTGATTGTATTATTCATCTTCATTGTTAAACTAACAATTACACTTATAATGATTATGGATCTAGCCGGGAGTGTCAAATGTGTCCATAATGGTCCCCCAATCAATTATGAACCCATAATTAATTTAGTCCTTTAATTAGGTCAAAAAAAGTAAAGGCTACAGTGTTTTTATTTACAAGCTTTTATTTAGTTTCACCATCCCGGTTCACCCACTTCCCGGTGTCCGATTGAGGTGAAATTTTACACGTTGGTCCAGTCCTGATCACAATGCATGTTTATAATAAGCATGATGTGATACTGCTACCAGAATTGGCTCCAGGTGATTGAACTCTTCAACGGTTAACAGTAGGGACTTGAAATTTTGCACTTTTTAACATTTTAGTTATTTTTCTTATTAACAAGTAATAAAAGATTGTTTTAAAAAAAACTTTTTATTTTTTTTATTATTTTCACTAATAATAAAGCGTGATTTTTGTTGAATGGTCATACAGAAAATTTTAATTTCCGAAATGAAATAACTGTCATCTCAACAAGTCACTTGATGGCAGAAGTGTTAAAAACTAAATTAAACTAATTAGCGTCAACCTGGGAAGATGTCACGTCTATTTTAAATTGTTCGGGCATCCGGAAACTGGCTACTTGCTTTTTAATAACGGCTGAATAGAATTTGCAAAAGTCGTTTTAATTTTGTAATTTTTTATTCAATTTTATACATGGTCCTATATAGGGTTAACTCGACAATCTACTTTGAAGTAAGTATTGCGAGTCATAGACATAATTTTAGGATATAGGCAACGAGAGTGTTACGTCAAACAACAGAAAAAAAGATTTTTGAAAAAAAAAATTTTTAATTTTTTTTTCGCTATTTTAATTTTAATGAAGACTTAGGTTAGTTTCTTATAAATAACGTGTAATCCTTAATGGAAGCTTTAATAAAAAAAAATGCCTTACTATTTCCCCAGTGCGTTGTAGCTTAAAAGTTTCCCTAAATCCTAAACGAAGTAACCAAACCTCCCAAAACTGATACAATACCCACATCAAGGTTGTAGCCGAAATTAATGACGAACCAAATCCTAGTTTCACCTCTGTTCATTAATAACGAGCTTACAATGAACCGACAATTCGGAACTAGGCAAAACACTGACTAACCTTTACCGTTTAACTTTAACCATAACTCTTAACTATTATAGATGTTTTGATCGCATCATTACTTTACATTGCGTAGTAAACCTATTTTGTACCTATTGTATCTGCCTGTTAAATGTCGGATCTTTTAAATTAAATCTAACTTCAAGTTAAAGACGACTGCAATTTGAAGTCAGTTCTGATTGCACGCATTATGCTTGAAGTCTATGGTCAATGGTCATATGGTCATACGTCAACCTTAGAATTGATAAGTCAAACTGACAAATTCTTGCATAAAGCACTACTTTTAGAAAGAGATATTATAATGTAGAGGAAAATAATAATGGCAAAGATGCTTGGATATGAGTAGCTCTGCATCCAGTTCCGGTCAGAATATAAATTATGTAAAATATCTATTATATAATTTATTAGTTTAAAAAAACATGTGAGGGGGAGTTTCTTTGTCCGTTTCTTCTCCTCCATATCAAATCATCTTTACGAAACGGGAGTATAATCAAAGACGACGTGCGTAAGTGTACCTACCATTAAACCTATTTATGAATAAATGATTTTTGAATTTATGTGTCGCTTGGTACCCAGAATGTCCTAGTAGGTATAAGGCTATGAGTGTGTAGCATACTTTTAATTTAATTTATGTCCTCGCTATAATAAGTCAGTAAATATGACACGCGGTGCTGTTGACCGATGGGTCAGTAAACACTTTTTTATGATCTGTCACTTCCCGAAAGCTTCCTATCGTGTCATTTCACGTCAAATATAAACTAAATTATACTAATACTATGCTGTACACATCAACTTAAATACCTTTGAAATAAAGTTCAAATTTCCATAAATCATGTCATGTTGTATACTTGGTCGTTTAGTTAAGAAACAACTTATTATGCAGTTAACGTATCCTGATGTCTAAGATAATAAGGACCAAATTTGTAAGATTTTACAAGTATATTTTTTGTAGTGTTTATTATGATTACACCACTCCAGAAAACGATGTGTGGGATAGGTTATGGCGATAAAGGGTTAAAATGTTATCGTTAACCCATAAATCTTCCTCGAGATGTGAAGTCAAATAAAATTCCGGTTGCAAGGAAACCATTTTTTACTAGATATAAGTAAAAATATTATTTTTTATACTTTTTTTGTTTGACAGATATGATCCGGTGAGTTTGTTAGTTTACAAAACCCTGCATATTTTTATGAGGCAAAAAATATCCCACGCTTTAAAAACTGTTAACTTTTTATCTAATCTATTCTAAACGAACTCATGAATGAGGTGTCGCAAGTGTCGCGACAGTGCTCTAGACGTGTCAATAGATAACGCTTAACACTTAAAATTGTTACATTAAAATTTGTCGAGATAATTTACTTGTACACTATTAATATTATATTATCAGTAAAAGTCACTTATGAAGTACGTACAACAACTTAGCTCGTATATTTCTATGTATTAAATTAAAAATAATAGGTAATAATCAGCGATATAAAAATTTTAATATCATTTATAGCTTATGAGGTTCATTAGATGTCATAATTTTTTCACTCAATACAGCATTTGCTGGAGTTAAATGCAGAAACTAAAATTATATATTTAGTGGTGATAAGCGTTCGAGTAGGTATTTTAGGGTTACGTAAGTACAAATGATTCAATCACTCACAAAATAGTGAGTAATATTAATAAGGGTGTTAGCAACTACATCTCAATTTTCAAAACAGCTATTTGCTTTCTAATCAGTCCCTTACCCAGATTAAACCGAAGATTAAACACCAATTACAACAATTAGCCATATCGACGGGCGTAACTCAGTAGATTTCGATATCTAAACGAGTTAGCTCACGGCATGGGGGCATAGAGGGCGCCACAGTCGCTTTAATGACCCATATGGTTCACCGCCTACGAATATTACATAAATACTCAGTAATGTTCTTCTACTAATTAGATGATTCTTCTATTTTAATTCGATAGTGCAATTACGCCCTAGAGACAGCAGTTTTATATAGCCTCAATTTATTAATGGCTTACTACGTATAGGTCTTTCCCTACCCGACGATCCCGTAGCCTAGTGATCTTGCCAGCGAAGAGTGGGGTCCCGGGTTCGATTCCCGGCCGGGGCAAATATTTATGTGTCAGATAAATGTTTGTTCTTGGGTCATGGGTGTTAGTTATTGTTATTTGTTTTGTCCATGCCACCCGCGACACAGGGAATCCTACTGCGGGGGTATGAGTTTGACAGCGTTTTTTTTTTCCTCATAACTGAGGAGTAGAGCATATTCCATCTGATAGCTTTAGTATGGGTTGGTGAACTGGATATTGACCAACCAGTGTCGGAAGGTTTTTAGTCGAATCGGAAGACATTGGGGCTTCGAGCATGCCAAAAATAGACATACATACATACGCTTGAAAAAAAATCCCTAATTCTGGTACAGTAAATAAAAAGCAGTGAAATGGCAAGAAAGGCAACCAATTAGTGATTGTATTATTCAATAACTGCCCTACGACTGCAAGAAGTTATCTTGCATGACGAAGATGCATAGTCGTTACTCTGTCCAAAATCCTAAAAATACAGTTTTCTTCCCAAAAATAACAGTAACAAAGCGATGTAATTAAAATTCGAACGTCTCATTTTATACGCCATCTGTTCCGATCCACCCCAAAACTCCCCCACGCCATGCCACGGTAATGATAAAAAATGACGCCGATTCGTTAAAAATGTGACCCCCAATGAGAGATGTGGATGGCATTATATCTGCGTTAAATGATTTGGGAGTTTAGTGGTTTAGTGAAAAAATTGTAACACTTTAGAAATCGAGGGAGATGTTATGAATTTTATAATCAGTGATTGCTAGTAGTTTTCAATTCAATTACGCGCGCAAACATTATATTCGCTGATGAGATTAGATAATAATGGGAAAGTTCATAAAACTAAAAAAAAAAATTTTAATCCTCGATGGTAAAATTTTCTTTACGTGCAGAAACTAAATGGTTTATAAATAAAAAAAAATCATGGAAAAAGAAACAAAAAAGCTTATGCAAATAATAAGCCAGCCAAGAGTCCACAGAACATTTTTTACTTGCAAATTAACTTCAAAATCCACGCTCATGCATTCAACTGTACCTATGCACGTATGAAAAAGTGTAGCCAAGGTAATGACAGGTACAGTCAAGCTCAACAAAAGTGAAACCGTTGGAACTGGAGAATGAGGTCAAATACTGAATTAAAGCCGAGCAACACAAATCATCTAGCCACGTTCAAAAGCAAAGAAATACCTTTCAAACGCTTTATTCTTGAAAGCCTCAAATGAAATAATGAATACGCTCGACATAATTAAGAACCCTTCGGAGTCTTAACCCATTTACGTGTAGAAGGATATAAGAGCTTGTTAAGGATCTAGCAGAAAAGACCGGAAAACTATGCTTTGTGTAGTTTTGGGTTTATTAAATCACATAGATGTTTTCGGCGAATTGTAATTTATTTTTAAAGGATCTTTACCAAACGACAGCACTAGATTTTGATGTATGTAAGGGTGTTGTGGTGAACGTCAGTTTTTTAATTTTTAATAAATTTCTTAATAAATGTGACGGTGCTCCTTCTAATTTCAAGGACCCTTCTGACCACCGAATAATAACACTGTAGGTACTTTACAGGAAATAGTTATAAAATAAGAAAATTGTGGTGTATTCAACAGTGAAAGAGTATGGTCGACATACACCAAGCAAATCCAACTACTTTAAGAAAAATTAGAAACACAAATTTAAAAAAATATTTATAATTAACGCTTAATCAAAGGCCATCCCAAAATATAAATAGTCGTATCGAAAATATGCATCGACTTAAATGAAATTTCAATTTCGATACAAAACGTCCGCACCGTGTATCTGCAGTGCAAATCCCGTGTGAGGTCCGTTAGGCCCACCGCGATTGATTTTCAGCTTATTCGCACTGACGTCAGTTGAAGGGTTAAAGTATGGGGACTTTAGTGACTGTCGACGGGTTTACCTTGATCGAATGCATATGTCAACGGTTTTCAAAGTTTTGGACTGCAATACATATAAAACAATTAAATCTTCGTACCATTCTTCTGTGCGTGTGTTTATGAGTAAACAAAACACTACAAAAAGTCGATAGGTGTCGGAGACCACAAAGGATTATTCGTAATAAAGTTGTAATTACCTCAAAGAAAACATTTTCGTTTGTAATAAAAAAATCATTACGGTATTAAATAAAATAATTAACATGAACATCATAAAAATAATGCCTGTCCCTATAGCAATTTCTATCTCATCAAAATCTATAGTAAACAAAAATACATGCAACTTAAGCACGCTAGGATTAGTTGTGAAGGAAAAACCCCGGAGGAAAAGTACTCTTTAATGTCTCTAATATGATATGACCAACGAATCATAAATTTATTTTATTACGTTCCCGATTAACTTCCAACTGATATACCGTGCGGAAGGGATAACAGGATAACGAACGGACTGGAAGGGGATGAAAGCGGGGGGGATGCTAAAAATGGTGGGTAATCCTACACTAACCATTCACATTCAAATGAAGGCCTTTTATAAATCATTTGAGCTTTCGAAACCGCTTAACCCTTTCAGTCAGTAAGTAGCGTCAGCAGAAAATGCGTAAAATAAATTAAGGTGTCAGGTACAAAAGTAAAACATGAATTGTAATCATACGAGTAGGTACAATATATCACAGATTTTCGACTTATGTCTATGGATTATATCCGAAACATCTTTCAATCCTGAAAACTCCATTTCAATTTAGGCTTGTCATCATCATAACTATAGGTTGTCATTTTACAACTTTAAAAAAATATTTTTTGTACTTACACGGTTAGGCTCCTGGAACATAAGATGGCAATAATGTCTAATTTTTGGCTTACTAAATAATCTCGTTAACAATATTTCAAGAATCTTTAGGACAAAATTCGCTGAATTTTTTAAATTTTTTTTGACACTTTTTGGATTTTTTTGTTGATGTTACCCAGTAATCAGTACGCGTATGTCCCTTCAACAGTTGTTGATTGGAGTTAGGGCTTACGATAGACGCTTACCACAATCCTTTATCTGTCCATAATATTCATGAACTAGACGATGCCCGCGGCTCCGCCCGCGGAAAAGTCGATAAACAAAATATTGATT
>LGAG01000058.1:369112-379853 GCA_001278395.1 Lerema accius | reverse complement strand
AAATAAGTGACACACAAAAATCACCGTTGTGTGCATTTGCATAGCGACGTTAGAATTATGCACGTTATGAATTATTTTTACATAGCATTTGGTGTGAGCTTTCGAAGGAAAGGACATTCGGATTTAAGATTTAACGCATAGCAATCCGGTAAAGTAACGACGTAGTCACGACACGGTAACGACTCAATGAGTGCAGCTTGCGTCCTTCTTTACAGAGGTTAAGCAACGCACTGTTGTAGATAGCAGCATCGTCATACATAGAAATCAATCCAAAAAAGCAACTTAAAGGACCTTATAATAAGGCTCATAATTTATATTAAAGTCCTTAAACTTTCAAATATAGTAGCAACAGTTAGGTACTTAAGAAAAATCGTCAAGTAAAAATTACATTAGCACCCCCCAACGTTTATTTCCAAAACAAATGGTTTTACTTACTGTAATGGAATCTTTTGAAACCGCACCCCAAAAGTAACGTTTGAAAAATGGCTGCCAATCACAAGGAAGTACTCCATTAGAAAGAAAGGGATTAAGAGCAATTACCGATTTATTTTTACGTTTCTCCTAAATATTTAAACAGTGTTCGAAAGAGATTATTTATAATAGCAAATATGCTAAGTTAGGTATATAGTGCCATAAATAAATAAACACCACTATACACACACACAGAGAGAGAGAGAGAGAAACACACAATGACACACACATATCCCCACATTAGAATTTCCTGTCTTAGGTGCCATAGACGACGCAAATATAGATGAAGGACTATAACCAGACCGAGAGTAAAAAACGGGGTAAGCTAAATAAAACCGTTTAAAAATTTGAATCTATACTTTAAGCTTGGCTTTGATGGGAATCAAACCCAGGACCAACTGAAAGACGGTCCGGCATGGACATAAAGGCCAAGAGCTTTTGAACAGTAAGGTTTAGTCTAGTAATAATAAGGTTTTTTAACTTTAATTTTTTTTTTATTAAACCACTAGACGATGCCCGCGGCTCCGCCCGCGGAAAAGTCGATAAACAAAATATTGATTTCGTCCCAAGGGAACCTATAATCGGGATAAAATGTATCCTATGTCCTATTCCTGGATGCAACCTATCTGTGTACCAAGTTTCAGCTTAATCCGTTCAACGGTTAGACCGTGAAGGAGGGACAAACATCCAAACATCCAAATATCCAAACATCTTTACAAACTTTCACATTTATAATATTAGTAGGATAACAACATCGTATAAATTCATATTTTCTATGCACACTGTCACCAAGTATATCATTAAACTAAAAAATAAAGTGTCAAATAATTTAAAACGCATCATTAAAGGCACAGGTATTATTAGTTTCTATATTTAAATTCTGATAAACGATAATGTGTCAGATCTATTTTAGTGACGGACTATTGTTGCGTGTGCGCATATCCGGTCGTCTGACATCGGAGGGGGGCAATAGAGCGTGGTCGACGTCATTTCCGTGTTCGATTTTTTAATCAAAATTAGAATTTTTAATTAAATTTTTTGGCTGATAAAGTGAGGTGTAAAACACTTGTTTCGTTTGAAAAATACAGTGGGTATTATGATTTGTGAAAAATTAATGTTTTTTTAAAAGGGAAGGGAAATTCCAATTTCACAGGCAACAAAAAGTTGTTTTTTGAAGTAATTAATACTCTGAAAATCAAAATTGTTATGAATGAATGAATGATTTCATTTCATTTCATTTCATTTCATTATAAATAAAATTCTCCCCGGCGGGGAATCGAACCCCGGTCTCCCGCGTGACAGGCGGGGATACTGACCACTATACTACCGAGGATTATGGCTATAGTGGTCAAATATGACGTCATCATATGAATTCATACAAAGTGAGCCAATATAGAATTTATAGTCGAAAGCTATACCACCCAAATCGACTATGAATAACCGCTTCCCTGTGAACCTAAGTTACTCCTTATTACATCAGCTATGTATTAGTGAAAGTCTCGTTAAAATTTGTCCAGCCGTTCCAGAGATTAGCCGAAACAAACAGCATTACAAAAATTAAAAAAATAAATTATCATATGTACGGTGTTATGCATGGAGTCAAAAGCGAATATTTTAATATTACAAACAGACACTCCAATTTTATTTATTTCTATAGATTACAAATTACAATTTAAAATATTATTTTACGCGCTCTTTTAACCTGTTACTCAAATTACCCTAGTTTTAAATGTTAATTGCTGCTTGTTTCCACCGCTTTATCCAGCTGAAAAGTTTTAAAACCTTATTTGTCCTAAAAAGGCAACGAGCGTCGCATACAAATGGGGTAATTGTCACATATACGTGAATTGGTAGCATTGCATTTACTCGGAAAAGTGGGACAAAAATGTTTTATAACACAATTATTATTTTATTTACCAAAATATTTTGATTAAGAATAGAGAAAGTATTATAACAATTAAGTCAAGATAAAATATTTTTAATCATGTGAATTATTGTTATTTTTCCGAGTAAAGCCAGAGATTAGAAAATAGTTACCTACTTCGTAATATTGCATAAAAACTGCACTGACTTAAAAAAAGTCTATAATCCGTTATTTTATGATTTCAGTGAACTTTTTTGAATCAAATTTTTTGAAATACATATACGATTTAAAGAGTTTTTAAATCAAAAAATAAGTAAGTTTATTTTATTGATAAGTAAAATTGTAAGCGAAGAAGAAATGTTTGTTTATATTTTACATGCTTCCTGTTTATTATATACTTGTGATATATATGGGCAATTTTGGCCTTTTCAACTACAATCCTCGGTAGTATAGTGGTCAGTATCCCCGCCTGTCACGCGGGAGACCGGGGTTCGTTTCCCCGCCGGGGAGTATGTTGGCAATTATTATGACATTAAATTTTTTATTGTTCTTTTTAAAAAAAATCCTACACATTTATTCAGTTCTTTTTTTAGTATTTTTCGATTTGTTTTGCAACTTATATTTTCGCAATTTAATTGTTTAACAAAAATTACAAGTTGCTCGATTAAATTATCCGGGTTTACAATTATCCAGGCTAAAAGACCGGGTAGGCGTTGTTCTGCAGACAATTTTATCTCTTCAAAGTTACTCGATCGCTTATTTTTCTGAGGTAGGTGCCTCCGATTTGATATATTTGTTTATCTTTTTTAAATACTCATTACATTGGATAACTTTTGCTACGATGTCGTTTGAATATTTTTAATAGATTAGCTGGGACCTTGAAGTATATGGACATCAGCACCATCTATCGGGTCCTCCTGTAAAATACCTTACAATTTTTCATAAATGGTCCAACCCATCAGGAGTTTAGTGACAAACACTCGGAACGTTTTTAAAATATCTATACTAATAATCTTTATAAGCTGAAGAGTTTGTTTGTTTGAACGCGCTAATCTCGTTCATTTATCAAGGAAGGCTATAGGCAATAACATTACGCTAAGATGAATAGGAAAGGAGCCATAGAAAATATTGCGAAAACGGAAAAATTACACGGGCGGAGCCGCCGGCGATTGGTAGTAAAAATATAAAGTCAAAATAGATCAATTCAATAACCCGGCTTCGAAGTTAGGCACCTATCGAAGATAAGCAAAAGTGAGTTATTAGTCTGTCTGTCTAGCAAGTCCTGTCCAAGTGTAGTGTGATAAGATCGTAAGACAAAATGGCTGGTAAGTTCAACATCTGTTTAATAAATACAGACTGAGTCGAGCAAGCAATTTTCCAGACTTTAAACAGTTTTCTAGACTCAGCTGAATACTAATATACGAGTAAGAGATGCTACAGTTTAGAATGTGATTTAATTTCTTTTAGGTTTGAAAATTTGCTTTCGCGTTATGTTGATTACTATTGTGGATTTATTCGCATATTTTTTTTGGGTTTGTGTAGCAAGTTACGGTTATAGTATGATTAAGATTTTTAAAGTTAAAATTAAGATTTTTTTAGGGACGTATATAAAGTAAATTTTAAGTGGTTTCCATATAAATGTTATAAAAGTTTTTCGGCGTTTTCAAGGTAATCTTTTAATAAAGTAATCTAAATTTTCACAAAATCTTTAGTACCTATCTAAATACTGTCGCCACAACAAATTATTATGCATAAGTAATTACTATAGGCACTAGTTTAACGCGGCGGTAATTTATTTCGATTTTGGTCAGTAAAATTTATGACATTGGCAGTAAAGTTGGGCAGTAAAATAAATGAAAACGATCAGTAATAAATATATTTTTCGGCAGTAAAATAATTAAATGGGCAGTTAATAGTGGGCAGTTATAAAGTTGCAATTGGTCGGTAACTTGTGAGCAGCAACCTGAGGGCAGTAACTCGTAGGGTTAAAATAAAGATTTAATAGGGCAAACGAAATTTAAACCTAACCCTTACCTAACACACCTTCACATTTTAGTGTTCGTCCTCAAATAACCCGTTTTTTACTTAACTTTTTGGTATGCCATTTTATAAGTTTTACTGCCCACTTAATTAAAGTCTACACGATTATCATTATTGTATAATTGGATTATGTCACAGATGTCGTCGGAAAGCCGCTGACGCGGGTTTCCTCCTTCCGAACGAATAAAATCATACCAACCTAACCTAACCCAACCAAAGACCATTAAAAATGAGATTTTTGTCAAATTCTTTTCATTATTTAAAAATATTAATTTAACTGCCCACATTAACTGCTTATAATAACTGCCCAATGTAACTGGCCAATTTGTTTTAAATTACTGCTCATGTATTACTGCCCAATTACTTATTGAACTGCTCCTTTTATGATAAAATTACCGCCACTTTGTATTTTTAGTACTGCTCATGTTTTACTGCCACACTTTTTATTTTACTGCCCAAAAAATATTTTACTGCCCAACTCATTATTTCCACTGCTCAATGTAACTGCTGGGATTTTTAAGTTACTGACCACTTTAATTAGTGCCATTACTATAATCGCACTAAACCATTTTTTATTATACTTAAATATGCTGTACAAAGATCATTTTAAGACGACTCCAAGACGAATGTTTAACAACTTAACAACATTAAAACAGCAAACTTAACCGATTAACAAAAGTCATAAAAAGGCAGTAAAAGTTTGCGAAAAAGATAAAGATTACTTATTTACGACAGCGGTCAGAGTTCAGTTATTTATGGCGGAAAATGTATTTTACGACATAACTCAATTTTTTTCGTATTTTTAGAAAAAATCGCGGTTACACTATGCATGGACTTTGGAATCGCCTACGCCAATTCCACCTTTGTTTAAGGGTTTGAGATCTATTATAACCTAGCTATTGGAATTCTTAGTTGAATGCCTTTCCTTATAGAAAAATAAGGGTCATTGAAGAATATTATAAAAAATTGGCTACTCAATTCTAGTCCGTGAGTGTCGATGTGTTTGTAACTAAGTTTTGTACCTGTCAGTTACTTCCAAAAGTCAATATCAGTAATCAGTCTGAAGGGAGAGGTCGCGCCGCGTCGGTGCCTGCAGTCATCGAACGTATAAGCACTGCATTTGTCCACGTACAAAGGTACGAGTCAAGTGATATTCGAAAGTTCCTCTAAAACGCTGTGCACTTACTGTAGTACTACCGTTTGTGGGTTTAGTGATAAGCGATAGCGGGTTAATATGTAGTTAATAAGTATAAGTTAATAGTCGGCCATATTTTTCTTTTTAACCGACGACGCAAAAAGAGGGGTGTTATAAGTTTGACGTGTCTGTGGGTGTGTCTGTCTGTGGCACCGTAGCTTCTGAACGGATGAAGCGTTTTGAATTTAGTTTATTTTGTACTAGGACCCGCCCTCGCTTCGCTTCGGTGTATCTTTTACCTGTGATCTCACGGTAACAAAAACATTTCCCTAAACAAAACGTATTCTAGATTGTTGCCTGAAATGATTAAATCAAATGACAGCTATTGCTGTAAGTGTTTTTCAATATGGCTGACCATGTCTGTCAGTTACATCAGTTTGAGAAATCGCATACAAACTTTAAATTGTAATAACTTTTAATAGAGTGGACTGATTTAAATAAAATAAAGACTAAGTAATGCTCTGAGTGAAGGATTATTAATGTAGGTATTTTATCCTTTGTTCTGTCAAATCAGCCGTTATGGCGTGATGCTCTTTCAAACACACAGACAAACAGAGCCCCCCCAACTTTAGATTAAAATGTATTTCTTATAAGTAGTTGTATTTTATTTTGCTTTTAAAAAACAAAATATTATTACCGGCTTAGGCATATTTGCACATAAGCCGCTTTGCTTCTCAGGTCTAGAAACACGTTCTAGGTATACAGGGAACCTATCAGTAAATGGAATTTGGTAGTCTTCGATTTCCAATTAGAATGACACAAACTACTGTAACTACTTTAGTTTGCGTTTGGCAGTTTAAGTGTCTACGTTGGACGTGGGTCGTTTCATTTATTTCCACCTCACCCATTCATTTATTTTAAATGTAGAATTATAGCTATGAACTTGAGTTAATGAATTTTGGTAGTGATACGACACTTTTTTAGAAGTAACTAATAAGTCGTGCCATAGGATATTTTTTAGGAGTGGATTGAATTTCCTTAAAGTAGGTTAACCATTGGTCTACCAATCAAATAAACGAGTAATTATTTACAGGAAAAAAAACACGACTGTAAAAAAATTGGGGGTGCTTTAACAAAATTAATAGCTAGACGGATTTCGATATGGCGTGTTATTGGGTTCGTATTGATTATGGAAGGGACATAGCCTATTTAAACAATATTTTGCAGTCGACTATTTTATTTTTCTATTAATTATTACTAGTCCGGGCATTATTTTACGGCACATTGCGGAATTATTAAAGCATTTTAAGCACGATATCTAATTGTTATTATAGATCAAAGCCTATCACTGTATCCTCTCCCGGCTGAGCCGAAAGCGACGTCTTTGTTCCTGGCACGTGCCTGACTCGACATTGTTCCTTTGAGGCTTGAGGCTTGAGGCTTGTACCTCGATTAGACCGCCAGCGCCACCTATACTCATTACTTGGCGTTTCTTCCTGTCTCGGACTCCCGGTATTAGGAACCGGATAATACTAGATTAGATTTCGGATAAGTAGTACTTGTAAAGGTGCTCGTTAACACTAACAATTGACTAAGATAGAAAGGAAAAGGATAATTCATTTTTAGTTCTTTAGATTTGGGGCCGTTCAAGTATTATGTACCTACCCAACGCAATTTGGGGGGAGGGGGGCTCGAACAATGCGTTACTTAACTTTTTTTTTTGGGAATCAGCGCTGTAGACTTTTCTGTCAATATTAACACTATTTTCTACAGAAGGTAGTTACTAGTTACCTAAGCCGAGGGAATATAATTATACCCCTTTTTCTGTCACAAACAAACAATTATGTAACAGAATTGTTGATATTTGCTCATCGTTCTGTGGAGTCTTTGTTTGTTAATGTCTTTGCGACAAAGAGAATCCTAATGACCTCTTAGGCTCTTAGATAATCGCAGAAATATGTTACAACTGCTGCATTTGTTACGTAAAAGCTAAAATGTTAAGTTAACAATTGGCAAGCCTGGAACTAAAGTGGTCTATGATACAAAATAAAGTTGTCAAACGAAACGCGTTTTAAGTCACTATGTTTAAATAACCAATCAAATTGTAAAGTGGTATTTTAATGATAACCTTTGGTGACCGGATAAAAATTGAGAACACTTTTGCTTAAATTAATTTATTGTTTTTAAGTTAAAAAAATCTCATAGCCAAATATGTTACATAGACCACTTTAGTTCCAGGCTAGCTAATTTTATTTAATTTTTCTGATGGATTGTTGCTGTTGGCCCTATTGACCTGTACAGCTTCTCAGAGCCAAATTATTAAGTTATCAAATGTATTGTATTTTTCCGTTGGCCCTATTGGCCTTCACAGCTTCACGTGGACAGAGGCCAATTTGGGGCTCAGATTAAAAGAAAAAAGCAAGAACTTTTTGCCCACATCAAATAAAGCTTGATAGTTAAAAGACAACGAAGAATTCTTCGCTGTAGTTCTTACCACATTATTGATGAGGTCATGATATATTATTATATTAATTACAGATACCAAGTAACATTAGATAAAAATAAACATGATGCGATGCAAACCTATTCAGTTTACTCAAACAAGTTTAGACGTAAAAAGTTTACAAGTACATAGGTAATAATTGGTAGAAAATAAAATAAACCTAATTTCTAAATTAAAAAAAAAATGCCTAGCTTAACGAAATGCCCAAGTTAGGCGACCCCGTAGCCTAGTTGGTAGTGACCCTGCGAAGCGAGGGGTCCCGGGTTCGATTCCCGGCCGGGGCAGATATTTATGTGACAGAAAATTTGTTCTCGGGTCATGGGGGTTAGTGATGTTATTTGTGTTGTCCATGCTACCTGTGACACAGGTAATCCTACTGTTGGGGTATGAGTGTGTTAGCGTTTAGTTACTTCTATAATGGAAACAAATTCAATATCACTTAACGTGCCAAAGAAATAATACATACATACGCTCATAAAACATTACCCTTCTTCTAAAACAGTCGGGTAAAAACACTACAGCACTGGCAAGCGGCTTTAAATTATTCCATCAGACGCGGTTTCCTGCAAAAAACGAAGACAGTTTCCGCGTGTAAGGGAAATCTTTCCTAATTATAATGTCAGTCACTAACCGCTAACATATCAATGTAATGGGTAAGGTTATCGTGTCGTATCGTGTAGGTAATGGTCTCTCCATACTAGACGACGCGCGTAGACTATGAAAAAAGTTACTGTATTCAAAAAGTAATTCTTCTAAGTACCTAAAAATTGTATGAATTCGTTTATATGTTGAATATGATAATAATAAAAATTTTATAGTTTTTGTAGACAATAGATCGAGAGCTTATATATATTTTATATTATTACTATACAATATTTATTTAAGAAATTTACAGTATTAGTAAAAGTCTTCTTCGAATCAATTTCATTGATTCCCATTAATTTATCTATGTTTTTATTGTTGTTCCACATATCCAGTATTTTGATAGTAAGGACACACGATACGACAAGTCGTCACGACGCGTCGTCACGACTCATCGTCCCGTGTAAAGCGTCTCGAAGAGAAAATGGTAGACGTTCAGTTGATTGGCTTGTCAGAGCGGTCAGTATTGATTGGTCATTACTAACTTGCAAATTATTATAACTGTTACACTTCAAAGTTTCAAAGCAACCCATAATTGTACCATGGCTGGGCTCGGGTCTCTTCTAATAATAATAAGGTGTATATTGTATAGATAAGACAATGAAGGAAATCAACAAAAAAAAATTAAGTACCGTACGCAAAAATGTTTTTCAGGCCAACTTTCGAGTTTGATTTGACAATAACATAACTATTTTTTCTAAATATGTATGTACTAGTAATCACACGCGGTTCCATCTGCGTAATTTGCCCGTTTTGGTAATATTTTTTATTGCTGCTCTTCTCCTATTCATCTTAGCGTGATGTTATATAGCCTATAGCCTTCCTTGATAAATGTACCATCTTACACTAAAATAATTTATCAAATCAGTCCAGCGCGTTCAAACAAACAAACTCTTCACCTTTATATTATTAGTATAGAAGTATAGTTTAATAGGACATAGTCCATCATACTGGCCAAGTGCAAATTGGCAAACACACATCTTTGAGAGCTTAATGATCAAAATTGAAAAGCAAATAATAATTGTAGTAGAAACAAATATTTAGATCTCCCTACTAAAAGGTACGCTAGGCAAATATTTAGCGTCTGTAATTAAACAGGCAAAGTTATGAAGTATGCAGCAAAGCCGCGGGCGATAGCAGTGTAATATTGGCGAAACGAAACGATGCAGATTAATATAGAGGGCGCTTAATAAAATAATACACCAAAAACCAACATAGGTACTGATTACTAGAATGAAATACATAGCTACACATTCAGTCTAGCTTTAACGAAGTAACGCTCGTGTATTGTTTGCTTTTAACCGACTTCAAAGAAAAGGAGGAGGTTATCAATTCGACCGTATTTTTTTTAATGTAGGTATATTACCTCAGAACTTTTTACTGGGTGGACCGATTTTGGTAATTCTTTTTTTGTTTGAAAGCTAATACTTTCCCATTGCTCCTATTATAATTTTATCAAAATCGCTTTGGTAGATTTCCAGATATTGACCAAAACATCGTGTTTTGAAGGGCTGTCGAACGGTCCTGTTGAGGTGTCATACGGAATAGCCACGGAATAATTTGAGTTCATCATAAACAAATTACTGCTTAGTTTAGGTACTTTTGAAGTCGGTTTTTTTGGTAAGAAAAATAAACTAATAATTACTACTAACCTTTGGTTTTTACTACCGTTTATACATTGAAATTAATCGAGAATTTTCTGCCACAGAAAAACAATGTATACCTCGTTTTTTTCGTCGTGATATAAAAGGTAAACAATCTTGGCACAACTTTTATTTATTTAATTAATTTAAAAAAATATTTAGAAGTATACAGAAATTTATTTTAACATCAAATTATTGTTTTTTATTTTTTTTTATTTGTGTCTGTCTTATTTTTAAATCGATAATTACAACAAAAAGACAGTGTAAGATTGTTTACCTTTTATATAACGACGAAAAAAACGAGGTATACACTTCAACACTCTACCACGTATCTAATAGACAAAGGTTACCTTTACTTCAGTAGCCCAGAAAGTTAATATTTCAGACGCAACAGGATAAAAAGGAGCAAGTATTTCCCAGCCCAACTTCCGCGTGTAATATTC
>LGAG01000058.1:337166-368760 GCA_001278395.1 Lerema accius | reverse complement strand
GGACCACTTTGAGAATCACTGCCCTAAACCGTATTCATACGAGGATAAGCTGAGTCAACATCGACTTGAAATTGTTTTCGCACCGTACTTTAATCCTGAAATAACTTTGCGCACCAAACGGATGCTTAAACCAAAAAAATGTGTGCAATTTCCACGTGGTTGAAGTGAAACCTTCAAAAATGTTGGCTTGAAGATAATGACCTGAATGTAATGACATTACAAAACACCAAGTCACCATTTTCATAACTTATAGCGCCATCTATTATCACTTACTAAGCTTTAGACCCTAACAAGTAATTTAATAACTACGGAATCCTACATTGCGCGTGGTTCAACACGCACTTGGCAATATTTTTGTATCACGCCATCTTTGTTTCTTATTTTCTCTTGTATATTTTCATTAAAAAATGTAAATGTGATGTCCTCGAGTAAATCGGTTTAATATTCAGACGATATTACAGGCTGCGATGATGGCGGATTAAGGATTTACGTGAAATACGGTTTGGTTTGCTACATGGAAAAATAAAGAGAAAATGTGTGTACTTTCCCTTTAGGTCATTGACCTACTAATAATAATTGACAATCAATTTTACAAGTTACAAGTCGAGCTGAACTTGTAATTACATTACACATTATATCAAAATTTGATGGTATTCGCATCATTGATAATTCCAACAAAAATATGAAAGTGAAAATGGGTGAAAATTCAATGTTGTTGTGTCAGTTAATTTCGGTAATTCCTGTAATTAAGGAATAGGTAAAGTAGGTAGGTATTATACAAGAGCAATAATTGAACTTACGGTGTTAATAATATTATGTAGGTATCTACGCAATTATATAAATGTATCTATTATTGCTGTAATACATTTCTTAACAATCATAGTGATAAATAACTACCTACCTTCGTAATATTATTATTAATGCTTAAAACACGCAAATTAAGTTTACATGATGATATTATTAACTACGTAAACACAATAACTAACTGCACCCTTTTGTAATTCCGAACAGGTAACAAAAAATATTCGTTTATAAGTACTTACCTGTTTTAATTCAACTTCTTTTCACAAAGGCGTTTCACAAATCTTATTGTTTTAATTAAACTCACAATCGTTTAAAAACTCAAGTACTCACTCACAATGAAAAAACCTCTCCAACTTCATTGTAATTTACAATTTGTAAACTAAAACAAACGTAACACGTGGCTAAATAAAAACGCGGGAACATTCATTGGTGCAATTGTATTAATAGTTACTAAACAAAATGCGTACCATGTGGTCACTCTCGGTCACCGTAAACCGCTAACTTCATGCCATTATTTCGCTATCCCTTTCACACTTATGGTTCTCCATTCAAATTTTATCTGATCTTTCTCTCGCTCGCGCATTCGTCAGTTGCCGACGCGACGCCGCGTAAGGTGGACGTCGTATTTGTTCAAAAGTCGCGCGTCAACTTTCGTAAAAAAAGGAACTAAAACTTTTTATTCTTTTCGCGAAAGTGTGTGTGTGACATGATCTAAGTGTTGTGTGTTAATTGTCCAGGATTAATAAATTCTACTGAAGTGCATTTCGGAATGTTGGATTGCAATCTTGGTGTACAATTATAGTTATTAAGTTTGAGTGAGCGGATTTTTTACGGTTGGTCTTATTTTTTTTCTTATCACCTCGTTCGGTTAGACGTGGCTGATTATTTATTGATAAATTTCTTATCGAACACGAAAATTTTATTACCTTTGTTGGCTTCAACTCTTTTAAAAGTAATAGGAGCAGACATAAAAACGGCAGATTTACTTAGCCCTCTAGTTTAAGTTTTAAAAACTGTTGAGTCACCACATGTACTTTATATTTATGAAATTGTTTCCTTTATGATGTCACAACTTTTCCAATGGCATTAGATATCTAGACACCTGAAAAAATATTGTTACTGGCAGGCGGTAAGTAAACAGAAATATGCAAATACCCTCATAAGAGGCAAGGTTGCCTGCTATCGAAGGCTTCATGAACACAATTTAATTCCACAGTTGTATCAACAGTAGGTACCGGGGTTACAGGCACGTGGTTTACGATACATTGTTCTATGTTAAAACCGTGACAAAATCAACATTTCTCAAGTAAAACCATGCGCCTAAGTCACGAATAACAGTTTGAGAATTGAGCGCTAAGTTTCTAACAATAATAGTCATTCTGGGCATAAATTACGCGGCCAGAATAACAACAGTAAGACTGTAACTACGTTTTTTTAGTAGTTCAAGTTTTCATACGTAACTCATAACAATAAATACCTACTACCTATGTAAAAAAATAAAATGCAGTTACCTGGTTGAGTTTAAGTTCTTAGTATTTGGCCTTAGCCATTAGAAATAATCCTAAGTCTTGCCGCGCAGTGTTTTTAGACAATAATAATATGTGGAAATTGCCTAATGTCCTTTGTTGCTGTCTTGTTAAATATAATTAGATGAACGTGATATGAAGTAGGTACTTAATTATATTCCTAACTCACATACCTCATTCGAACTATTAAATGTCTGATGTGCGATTTGTGTGATATCTTTGTTATGTATCGCATGTCGCGTGCCTGAAAATGTCTGTCGCCTATTGCAGTTTATCAAAGACTGATTAATACAGTCAATTAACTGGTTGTTATTTTTTCAAATACTGACAGTTAATCAACAGATTTTAACAGAACTTAATTTGCCAAAGTAATTTTACTTCATCGTGCCATAAATGTGATAGACACTATACCCTGTTTTCCTAATCTGGGGGTAATTACCCCGCGGGGTAAATTAGCGATTTACGGTGGTAACAAAGGAACCAATTATTAGGATTGTAATATTAAAATATAAAGAAAAAGTAACTCGTTTGTTGTAATAATATTTAAAGACGGGGTAAAATCAGTTTTCCTCATAGGTCACAGGGGTAACATCATTGAAAAAGGTTATGAACCACTGCTCTATAAACATTTCTACAAACAGGTGAATTTAATCAATAATAATATTATCAGATCGCAGTCATAAGACTATACATACAGGTAGGTATTATACCTACGTGACTATAATGAACAAAATATGTCTACTTTGAATAGATTGCCGTTATCAGTGCATACACGCTAGGTACTTTTTATATTGCACGTTACTGATAAGATACTCACGATTTATTATCGAAGCCATGTTTCACGGTACACTGACATTCTTTGTCGGGTGCATTTTAAGCTTGACATGGGTAAAAGTCGAGGCATATTTCGTTAATACTGTCTAGATAATTACTTGATCCGATGAACGTAAAGAAATATCGATATATTTCTTTATTGTTGAATACAGCTAAAATTAAATGCTATGCCAGATATTTTTTGTCAATTAACCTTCGTATTCCCGCCATACTAACCGGCCAAGTGCGAGTCGGACTCGCGCATTAAGGGTTCCGTGTCATCATTTACAATAATACGTTTGTTGTATGGGGACCCCCTTTAATATTTTAATTTTTTTGGTATTTGTTGTTATAGCGGCAACACTTTGTAAAAATTTCAGCTTTCTAACTATCACCGTTTATGAGATACAGCCTGGTGACAGACAGACAGACAACGGAGGCTCAGTAATAGGGTTCCGTTTCTACCTTTTAGGTACGAAACCCTAAAAACATCCATGTCAAAGATGACAATTTACCATATCGTGGATCGTCTAAAAAGGAATCTACGTCATCAAAACACGTCTCTGCAATCCCAAATGCAGCATTCAAACTGTTAACCTATTCGAATTACGTATGTTTCCTTTATCTTACTGTAAGGCAGACGTAGCTAGCTTAGAGCGATTTATTTCCATCCAGCTTTTACGACCCAACCACAAGAGGCCAACAATGACACCGGGCGATAAGCGAATGTATTCAATTTATAGACAGGAGTTGATTTAGATCATGAAGCTATAGTCGAAATTCACTGTAACTAAGACGATGATTAGTGATAGTAGATAATTATTACGCACTTGTGTGGTGATAATTATATCAAAATGCACCTGTTAAGTTTTCATCTAAAAGAATAACAAAGGTGATGGATTTTACTGCTAGTATCAGATAAAAATTATTAAATAATAACAAAATAATTATAAAGCATACATATGTGCATCAAATAAATGATTTTGATATTTGAAGTACTGGCTCAGAAAAACTTAACTTTATAATTACTAGCTATCAACGCCATGAATGTTAATAATGTCAGTGTCAGACATTAAACAATTTGAGGGTAGTTGGTTTCAGGCCAAACCTAGTTGCCAACTCGCTTTGTTTAGCAGTCAAACAAGTCCCTCAGTTGTACTGTTTTATCGTACCTACCCCCATGCCGACGCCGCATATCTCATAAACTTTACAGAAAACATTCGCATTTAAGTGCGGTTTCAGACTAGCGTATTATACTGCGCGTATACGTTAGTTTCAGCATACGCGCTTAAACGCGCGCTATAATAAACGCTTCAAAAAACCGGACGCGTGTAAACTTTCATATTTCGGCGTGTTTGCTCGAACCGGTAATGGCGTTCTGTCAGTGTCAACATCGATACGAGCTTAGAAGCGCGTCAACGCTCGTACAAGTTGCGTGTGTCAAAAGGCGCGCCTACATGTGCTTCCAAAGACGAGCTTATTTAAACGCGCGTAAGAAACGCTAGTCTGAAACCGCCCTAAGGCTCTCCGCTTGTGTTTTGAGTGTTATTTAACAATTGTTTGCCTCGACTACGCGTTTGTTTTGTGGACTGAAAATTCTGAAAATCAACCTCCAACTGATAACATTTGCGATTCAATTGTCCGATACATTATCCTGTCACATGAAACCTTCGATAATAAGTGACGTCACGTTAGATTACGTAACAAGTAGTACTTGAAAAGATACTAATGTCATCAATAATAAAATAAATCATTTTTTGGACAGCTATCTTAAATCTGAAGACGTACGAGTTAACAAAAGATACAAATATATGCCATCAACTTTAAAGGACGGTTTTAGTGTTAAAAAAATTAAGACGTAGCTTTGTCATGGACACAGCTGTGTGTTGTACGTGAATACGTTTGTTACTGGTTAGTTTCTCTAAATAAAATATGTATTTTTATATTGATATATTGACGTCGTAAAATAACCTCAAAATGGCGACGCTTCTCCCTCCCCCGCGCATGATTTTTCACTGTTCTCGCTTATTGTACTTAATTATTTGATCCTAGCTATCCAGTGGTGTTATTTAAATTTGGATATGGAAGATAGATTCGAATTTTCGAAACTACAAGGCCAAATTGTATCCCCCGATATTGTTATTAGCTTTTTAGCATTGCCCCGTATGATAGCAAAAGACATGTTCACGTTAAGTAACACTGACGAACCGACGAATTTCTTTCACTTGACAGGTTGAACAATTGAAAACAATGTGAGACAAATTTAACAATAGCTGAGATCGCAGGAGTATCGCTATTACAGCCTTGACTTTCAATATGACAATAAAACGAGGCGAGTGAAGCCAAACAATGAAATAGAGAAATTTCTTAGCGCAAATAAATGTCCTTTGAATTAGTTATACAAGAAATTCATTCGTCATCTGAGAACTTAACAAAACCTAGAGTTAGATTAGATTAGTAACTGTCCAGTTAGATCAGATGAGTTTTTTGCTGTAAATTCTAAATATAAACACAAACAAATATTTCACACAGCATTGCGTTTATATTCGCAGCGGTTTAAGTAAAATGACTCAATTTCTTGTTAAACGATTGGGGCATAAAACTTATAATACTAGGTATATCTAGATATCCGAATAACTCGTAAGTTTTCTGCCTATGTTAAGGTGCTTTTTTATTATAAAAATATAGAATTCGGAGGCAAATTACAATGAAATACCTATAGTACGTATCCTTAACAAGAATTGTCTACCTTTAATAAATAAATCAGTATCTTTAGCTAACAGGTTTCACTTCAAATCCTTTTCCTAGAATATTATACAAAGTAAGGCTGCGGACTTCGCATTCTAAGAATCCATAATTCATTGTTCTCACGTTTCTAAGATTCAGTTTACTAAATCACATCTGTTAGAACAATTTCAATAACTCCTCGACCTCGTTATGTTTCGGCTAGCTTGTGTAACATTGTTAATTTTAGAGTGTCTTTTTATTGTAATTATCGGTTTAAAAATAAAACAGGCACTTATTAAAAAAATTAAGGAATAAACAATAATTTAATGTTAAAATA
Organism: Lerema accius; assembly: GCA_001278395.1. Taxonomy (NCBI): domain Eukaryota; kingdom Metazoa; phylum Arthropoda; class Insecta; order Lepidoptera; family Hesperiidae; genus Lerema; species Lerema accius. Next base: position 362,553 of record LGAG01000058.1, on the reverse strand, counting down.
AATTTCTGTATACTTTTAAATATTTTTTGAATTAATGAAATAAATAAAAGTAGTGCCAAGATTGTTTACTTTTTAAATCACGACGAAAAAAACGAGGTATATAGAAGGATGATGACTTTTCTATTACCTACTTTTTGTCTAACAATTTGGGTGCTTTTAAGTATTATGTAATGCAATTTTTTTATTTTTGAGACCCCCCCATTTTCCATCTCTCTCTCTCTCTCTCCCTAAACGTTACGTACTTAACACAAAAAGTTTCGTAACACACAAATGACCTTTTTTTTAAGTTTACCATTTTGCACATTTTTTTAAAAAAGAACAATGTTACCTAACGCGTTATTCAATCACCCCATGTCATATCAAAACATTTTACAATAACTCCTACTACTAACCTACTAATACCTCTCCCTAAAGTTGCGATACGTAATTAGGTACTTCTACTACGCCCCCTTTTGGCATCTGGTCAAATGTACGTGTGGTTTCGCTAAATTAGGTAGCGTATTCCTTTCTCTTTTATGTCTTCATTTAAACTGTAACGACTTTAGTATTTGTTATTTACCAACTATTTTGGTAGCTCAAAACCACAATAATGCATACGATTTCTCTAAATAAATACATCCTTTACGATTTCCTACTTTTGCGATTTCCCTTCTGAATCACGTGTTTATTTTTATTGTAGTACTAGACGATGCCCGCGGCTCTGCCCGCGGAAAAGTCTATAAACAAAATATTGATTTTATCCCAAGGGAACCTATAATCGGGATAAAATGTATCCTATGTCCTATTCCTGGATGCAACCTATCTGTGTACCAAGTTTCAGCTTAATCCGTTCAAAGGTTAGACCGTGAAGGAGGGACAAACATCCAAATATCCAAACATCCAAATATCCAAACATCTTTACAAACTTTCTCATTTATAATATTAGTAGGATTGTTAGTGCATTAATTTGTAATGTTGACTCCCTTCTACATTTAAATCTTGTAACTTTAAGATTCTTAAATAACGTTATGAAAAATGGGAAATGTTCAACCATTTACAAACCATTCTTAGGAATAGATTTTTTAGTTAAAAAATAGACAAATAACAAAAGCATGACAATTTCCAAGTGTTTGCTCTCATCATGTCGGCTAAGGAAATACGAAGATTACTAAGACATTAAAGAAAAAGCGCTATAGAGGTATAGATACTACCTATTACGGATTATTGATTCCACGACGTATTTCTTAAGTACACTGAGATACAAATTACATATTAGATCAAAGAGCTAATTAGGGCGAATAGACTTCGAAAGTCCGAGAAAGTCATTGACCAATACCAATACGTCTTTAGGAAAATTATTTAGAAAGCGAAGTCAATCAATCGCTTTATTGCAAAGATTGCTTTTCAAGGCTTCGGTTTTATTTTATTTTTCCTTTTAAAATATCGAAAGTGGTAGGGACCGCGGTTGCAACTATACTATGTACCTAGAATTGTATAGAATGTTTTCCTTCCACAGAAGTTTGCGTTGGTTTTAAAGAATTTCCTTAACAGTCAGTTTTTATGTTTTGTCGAGAATAATTTCGTATTTCAAGATAGCGAGGTATTTTTTGCGAGGAATGTTTTCGTTATTGTTTTCAAAGCACGTATTTTTTCGTCTCCTTCATGTTTCAATGTTACTAAATCGTGAAGCAGTCTTGTTATTCATCTTATGTTAGCTAATTATGTTGCCAAGAAACATTTATTTGAAGTTAAGTGATATTAGACATTTATGTAGGCTTTTTAATGAGTTTATCTTGGCACGATTCTTAAGATTTCTATTATTGTTTAAAGGCTTAAGGTGTTAAGGCTTTATCGAGAGTAAATGATTAGAAAGATAAAAATACCATACCTAAATATAGTATTATGAATTTTCTGTATAAGTACGTACCTACAGCCTATTTTTTTAACTTGTCCTATTTAGGTACCACGCAGTTTTACGTAAACCTTGTAACGGAAACCACACATTTTCATGTTATTCACAGTTTTCTAGTAATGTTTTAATGATTTCATCACTTCAATATTACTTAATATGCATAATGATTCACAAAAACTCCTTTGAAAATTAATGTTTTTGTTTTAAAAATAGGACGAGTTAAAAAAACTGATTTATATAGGTAAGATTTTTAGTTTTCTTAGCGTGCAACTATTTACTGTTTCTACCATAAAAACAATATACATGCCAACTTCTCGTAACAATCGTAATTACAATTATTTTGTTACCTGTTCATATACTGTCGAGACGGTGTTTGAAATATCTGCAATTACGTGCTTTCTAAAGTCAGCGAAGTGAATCTTAGCCATTATAATTCTATTTAATGAAATACTTAAATCTTTTTTATAAGTACGAATTAATAGCATGCATTTATTTTGTTTTTATTTGACGTTATTAGGTATACAGTTTTTTTGAGAAATCTTATATTTTTTCTTCTATTTAATCTTGAAACGGTACAATATGTTTTTTAATTCAAAACTAGACGATGGCTGCGGTTTGACCTGCGTATAAGTATTGGATTCATCCTAAGGGAACCTACAATCGGGATAAAATATCCTATGTCCTATTCCTGAATGCGAACTATCTGTGCCAAGTTTCAGCTTAATCCTTCCAACGGTTAGAGCATGAATTAATTAAAAACATGAAAATATCTTGACAAACATTTATTTTATAATATTAGTAGAATATTAGCAGGGTTTTAAACTGTAGACAAATGGAATAATCAAAAGGCTAGTCTCCTAATTTGACTAAAAACAACTAAACCATTGTATCTTTAGTACCCAATTTAAAGAACTATTATCAGACATTCTTTCTTATTACACGAATAATATCGATGAATGAAATGTTTTTTACTCGTATACTTAATTTTGTCCAATTACAATTCCTCCTCAGCTGTGAGTTAATTGCTATGTTAATCGAAAAATGGCGTCGTTGCGTATAAGGAACTAATTACATTGTAATGAAGATATTACAATTAAATATCGGAATGGCTTTTACAAGATAATTTGAAACGAATCAAGCATTCACAATGAGATAGGATGTAATGTAATAGATGTAATACTGTAATAGGCTTAAGTTTTTATGACTTGGTTATAGGAATTTCCATGTTTAAGCTGTTTTATGGAAGGGTATAAAGTTTATGACTGTCATTTAGAATGCTTATTTATGACGAGCTAATGTACAATTTATTTTCACCAGATTTCTATGAGTTTTGGGTTTAAATTGAATGGAATCAAGGGGCACTTTCTACAAAGAATGTGATCAGTTTAATTTTAGGAAACAGATATTTATTTACTCGATACAACATTATGTTATACTTTAACTTTACTGGCATTGAATTTTTACATGCATTGTTACTACCAAGTTACTCCATTGCAAATAGATTTGACACGCGCCTCCCTCCCATTCCCTTCCTGTCAAAATAACTTCAAATCATGAATCTAACTAGCAGTTGATTCATATTCACATCCAATCATAGTTCAGAAAAGTATTCAATTTTGTTTCCGGTAAAAAATACTTGGCATTGGCATACAACTTTATTTTTGGCAAGAACGCGTAGGAAATGCCTTTTGAGTTAGGTACTTTTGTTCACAACCACGAGATAGGTACTATGAATATTATTAACTACTCAACATGACGTCTGTTCGTGGGTATTTACGTGAAAATCCAGCTTTACCATCATAGACCCTGTTAAAGGGGTCCTGGGTTCGATTCCCAACGAGCCAATAAATTAGTTTTAATTTCAATTCTCGGTCTGGGATTAGGTACTTATCGACTTAGCACTCATAACAATGGGAATCCTACTGTGGGGCTATAAGGATTTTATTTTAATTACTTGTAAAATATATTCAAACTTCGTAAAATAAAGAGCTTATTCTTAAACTAGCCAGTATTATTACATTAACACGGTGAAGTACAAAAGCTTGAAAGCCGCGAGGTCTAACACGACAAAAAGGAAAAAACACATTTTTGTTCTTATTGAAGACCGGTTTAAACGGAAGATGCAAAAAAGTGTCTGTGTGTGTGTGTCGGGTACAGGTTCGAACAAGTTCGTCAGAGATCATTAACGAATTATTAAGATAACTCACAGGTTTGTTCAATCAATATTGTTTTAGGGAACGGAACTTGGCTCTGTTTGCCATGCGCACTATTTAGGAGCATGTTCTTAGATTATAATACAGTTATTTTGTAACTTTATTGTTTTTGGTTATATATTAATTATATTTATAATATTTTCTATCCCTCTTATGCTCTCAAACTTTGAGTATAAAATCCTCGGGAAACTCTACATTGAGATAAAGTTACTAAATGAGTAAGGTATGGAGTTATTTATAGTTAAAGATAGAAGTAATAATACTGACTTTTTGACAGTTGCTAGGTAACTTACTGAGGATAAGGAGCAGATAGAATATTGGGATCAACACGAGCACGAAAATAAAATCCTCAGAAACCTTACGATCTTAATATAATATAAAAACATGACGTATGTGTTTGGTATTTAACTCTTAACGGTTGAACCAATATCAATACAAAAATTGTGGGATATTTTAAAGGTACCGAAGTATAGTTTCAAGTCACTAATTACAAGACAATATGTGGCAAAACAACGTCTGCCAGTCTAGCATTAATATAAATAAATAGAGTAGCTTGTACTCGGTAGTACCAATATACTACTCTTCTGATCATATCTAACATCTAAGCGTAGTAATGATTCTATATTTCTTTCGCGTTGATCTAAAAACGCTTTATCATCGTCAAAAACATAATGATAACTAATGGCGTATCATTATCACAGCCACCAATACGTAACCAATCAGTCATTAATGAATAATGCCCGCGAACCAATCTCCATTTAGTCATGCTAGAATAAACTGTTTTGTTATGTAATCAAATCAGTTTGGTTTATTTCGATTCATGTACAGTCGCGTACGGAGTAACTTGGTTCGTAAACAACATCGTGAAATAGTTAGAAATAAATAAGTTACCATTTATTTGTTGTAATGTAACGCAATATTACATTTAATAAAACAAAGTACCTACTGTTGAGTCATTATAGTTTTTTTTATATTTTAGAATTGTATCGTCTCATAATGCCAACTTATTTAAATGACAGCAGACTGAAAAATGCCAACTTCGTAAAAAGCCAACTTCTCATAACTGATATTGGATTTTAATTGATATTAGCTTCAATTTATTGTTGCGCAAGCAAGTTTTAATTTAGATTGAAAGCGTTCGCATTCGGCGGCTTGCGACAAAGTCGATCTTAAACAATCGAAGAATTTGAATCTAGATTCTAGATTGGAGTAGCGAAGTGAAAAAAAATAATTTGTTTCAGTGACAAAAAGACACAAGTGGGCTATTAACGGGTTGAAAGCCAACCTAATTTATGTCACACCCAACAAACAAATTGAATGTAGATTCCATTATTAACTCGTTTTCTTTCGAACCAGAAGAGAACTGTAGAATGCAAGGACGTCTGGTAGATAAATATAACATTTGTAGCAGAAAATGCGGAATAAATATGATGTCATCTAGCAAACTAATATGCATTACATACATACAATAAATTACGTAAGATTCCAAAAACAATATTATACCGTCCATCGAACGCGAATATCATTCATGTAACTATAATTTGAATGTTTCTTGAAGTATTTTGATATTAGTCAATTAGCCAACTCCTGACCAACGGTTGTATTGTCTATTTTCAGTTATGATTGACAACTGATAGATACTATAGGGTTGACAGCTGTTCGAAAATCGAATAGAAAATTGGCAAAGAAACCTTATAATAAAGACCCTTAGACGTTCGCGCCTTTTGAAGAATTCCAAAGTTTATTTCCATATAAAATGGCTATTACTGTTATTCCTAGCAGATTGTGCACAACCATCGTAAATATCAGTAAGCCTCGCATCACTCTTATGTCTATAGATATAAGATTGATTATCAATTGTATCAGTCGTCATAAAGCAGCACATACCAATGCGAGATTCGTTCCTTTTTTGTCTGAAAGTCCCTTTTCCTTTTTTGTCCATTCCTTTCTCTGGGGCGTTGTTTTAGTGTCGGATTACGTATTATTTTTGTTATCTCCCTTGGTAATTATTAGGTGGCTGATCTATTTTGGTAAATTGTTGGTTAAAACACTACTGACACCTATAATTGACTGGGTTATGAACTTATGGTGCCGTTTGTCAAATGTTTTTTGTTTAGAATATTTTAACTAATTTAGATCTTTAGCTACGCGTTTGGCGCGTTCAATTAAACGCTGTTGTTAATGATGAGCGGAATGACCACGGTGTTAACGGCAATAATTTTAGTGCGATTTTTAGGCCAAAACTTTGTACAATTTAGGAATTATTATTTCACATCCTTTTTTCTTCATTTTTCTTTAAATCGTATTAGATCAAGTAAAGCCTATAAACTTAGAAGTAGTCTATTAATCTTGATAGTTTTCACCCGAAGACTTAAATTAGATATTGTTCTATTTAAATAAAGCTATAATAATATCGTTTAGTAAAGAGCACATCTCCCGCGTGCAATAAAGTAATTGCATCAAGCGGCAACAATGCAACGTCATTGCGAAAGGAAAAGTTCGCAAAGGTCATTCATCACGTAACTGGGAGTCGTGGTCGCAGTCGTTGAGGTGGAATTCCGCATAACACGTCAAACGATTCATTGACGAAAGTTCGAGATGACGTTAACTGCGTCAGAGGAAATACAGGAGGATTTATTATGGTTATAAATTAAGTACGATACTTACAGTTATAATTGATATAAAATACGTCACCATAACTTAGTTGGTACCGAAGAGAAGAGTCTCGGATTCGATGCCTGCTAAAATCTTAGAGGTAATTAGAATCGTTTAGCTTGATTAGTTATCAGGCGCTTACATAACGTAGTATAATCGGGATTAAAGATATCCTTTATCCTTCCTCTGGATTACAATTATCCGTTCACCAAATATCAGCTAAATCGTCCAGTAGTTTAGACTTCGACAGGTTACTAGACAGAAAGTTATTTCATGGTTTAATATGGATAATTTTTTATCTATCACTCGCCAATAATGATCCAAAAATACCTCCCACGCATGAACGCGTTATTTGGTATTACGTGAAAGTGTATGCAATTATTGCAACCATAATGTTGCAATGAGATAAATCTTATAATTGCAGATAATCCCACTCGCGACCGTCACGCTATCTCTATCGTAATTGTGCGATAACTTAAATGATATATCGCATTTCACGTTTACTAACGAAAGTGAGTTTCCTCTCCTTTGCACGTATCTGAAATGTATTTTCCATTGCTATTTCAAAAGTGCCTGATGTTTCTGTCAATTGTAAGAAATCTGCTGAGACTATACGTAATCGGTAATGGATGATAGCTAAATGAAGACTTCTGTGCTTCAAAAGGCACATTAAGTCGTGGAACTTGGTTCTTAAGGTCAGAAGATAGACTAAACCTAACTTGAGTCTAGAGTGACTAGCTGACTAGGCTTCTTCTAGAGGGCTCACTGTCTTAGACAACATCACAACTAACATTAAGTAGGATTATTGTCAAGCATTAACTTATTTACAAAAAAGCTGACAATCAAACCAAAAGATGATTATTTAATCAAAAGACATCTTAATTCATTTCAAGACTGTAATTAGCCATAATATGAAGATGATTCCATCTTACAGCTTTATTCAAGAGATTAAAAATTATACTTTTGAACACGTCAGAAATCTACCATATTTCCTTCATTCCAACTTGGCTACAGGTACTAGTCAAGTACATTGGCAGTAATCCAATCAGATAGCAATCATTGCCGTCCGGTATCTCTTGTGCAATTAATAGATGTAATGTGTTAATTAATGGTTTTATCGCCCTTTTGAATCGCCCATTAATCTATCTGTATGGTATTAATAGATCATTTCAGGTTTAAAAACCTAGAGGCAGGCTTGCTTTTAACAGAAGTACTCGTTTGATATAAATGTAAGTATGTAGGACATTGGTTATCTTTAATGAAGATATGTACTAAAATATTATTTGGTATAGTAAAGCAAATAAATGAAGTAAAATAAAATAGATTTGATAAATCTTTGCTACTTTTCTGTTGAATGCTGTGGCCGTTTGAATAGAAGTAGGTTAGACAAGCATTTACAGCACTGATCAATTGACAAATTTCAGTTTTGAGTTCTTGCTCAAAAACATTGCCAGAGATAATACAATACAAGTTTTGTAATAACAGATTTATTTACTAGACAACGACTAGACAAGTATAAAAGTAGTTAGTATACAAACAAGTGACGAAATGTCTCAAGTCTTCCGATTTGAGTATGAAGAAATAAGCCAACCTCATCAAAAAGACTTACGGTATGAAGAAATACGAAGATTACTTCCTACCACAGACAACTGTCATCTAATAAATAGCGTAAAAACAAAATGTGGGTACATTAGCGCGAACGGTTCCCTCACGTTTCGTGCTGACGGGCCATTCGCCGCATGATTCGGTGGGCCATCATTTGGTACAATCGCCCGAGACATGCCAGCCGGAATTCGGAATAGGTCAATAGTTGCTTATGAGATATTTGCACCAAAAACGGCACGAATTTTTCTTTCATTTTTCTTTATGACATCGATCTGTACGCCTCGATTACGCTGCCGGATCATCGTTCAACGAGTCCTGGGTTCGATTCCTAGGGAACAGAAATTTGAATATTGCAATAAACTTATTTTTCGCCTTTGGCGTTTAGTCGCGTATTTCAGTTTTCCATAGTAGGTACCCATTTTATTTTACCAGTTGATTTATTGTCCTCAGTCCATCAAATGAATAAAAACATCAAAAAACTATCTTAATTTCTTCACTGACTATTTAAAAGTACCTGATCCAATTACATAATTCTTATTACATCTCGTTCCAACACTGAAAATGTGTCGAAACAGACAATTACCCGAATAGATGGCTCCTTTGCGAAAGCCGAAATATGCAATCGGAAATGCAAATTGCTGCAAATGTCGATATGAGCGGGCGATAATGTTAATAATGCAGCTTTAATGATGAACGGAATTCACCGGCGCTCGGTCTATTCGTGTCTAAAATGACGCATGGGAATTTCAATTGAGACATTAAAATGTATTTAGTAGTAGAATTTTCATGTAACTTTTCGGGCCTATTCAATGTGTGCAAGCCCCAAAAATGGTTGTTCAGGTAAATTCTGAACCACACTGCCGCGCCTTAACAAAAAGTTAAAGTCAAAATTATTTATTTTATCTTAGGAACTTTCATTGATTCAACTTAAAAATATATCACCTTAGCTGTCATTTAGCTCATTCTTAGGGTAGTAATACGAGACGTAAGAAGTAGGCCGCATCCAGTAGTTCAATCAATTACAATTAAACACGTCGACTGCTTCAAGTTAGTAAGTTCAAAATGGAATATTAAAGTCTGAGGTACCAATTAAAAAAACTGGTCTCTTGTCCAAAGTGTACGGCCCCCTGGCCTAGTCGGACCGTAGCCTTATAATTCACTAGCGCTCGGTTTAAATTCGCGTCTAAAATGCCGCATCGTAATCTCAATCAGGGCGCTAAAATGCACTTCGTAGTTAAATTGTCGTGTTATTTGGCGCGCGTGCCAAAACTGCTGCCTATAAAACGGTCATAAGAGATGAAGCTGGCCCCTCGTTAGCTTGCAACACTTAGCTTGTTCTCTTGACATTTACCACGGTTGTGTTTTGTTTTTATATTAATCTAGAAAACCGGGCTACGTCGTCCTGCTCATATGGTTTGGTTGTTTCTTTAGTTTTCCTCATCAGATACTCCCGATCTTCAATTTTCATGTACCGTTAGTAAATGCTCAGCATAGCGGACAACTTTTGCTGTGGCGGCGTTTCAATAACTCCAATAGTTTAGTTGGTCCCTTAAAGTATCGCGACATCAGAACCACCTAGGACTGGATAGGATTTTAATGGAAACTGTTGCTAATGTTCACCCCCTTGCGTACTGCGTTCAATTTGGCTGAGGAGGTTTTTTTCTCCGTTTCTTCTCAACGACAAAGCTTAATTCCAAATCTTTGATAGTCTAAATAAACGCAAAAACTTTTCACGAAATATCTACCTATTTTGCAGAAATGATTTTGGATTTAACTAACTAATTCATAAACTCAACTAACTTCATTCATAAAGTTAACTAACTTCATTCATAACCTTAACTAAAGGAAACTAAGTAAAGCATCATAATCTACGCGAGCGTCTATCAAACACCCCGCAACTTGGCCCATTGACTTTAGTACTTAGCTAGGCTAGGTTAGAGTAAAATTAGCGTAGCCCAGTGAAATTCTCATTTATTTGGCTGGCGCGCCAAGCATCTGTAAAACGGCCCCTTTACGACAATACGGCGCCAGATTATAACGAGCTTAACTTTAAACGAGTTCACTGACCTCAAACCTAGTACTTTCAAAATAGATACTTAGGTAGACTGTTACCACACTGGGGCAGCGTGGTAGAATATGCTCTAGACCACTGATTCTTAAAGTGATCCAGGTAGGGCCGCATGTGGCTCTTTGGATCCAAAATTGCGGCTCTGCCATTATTATCCAAGGAAAGTGCAATAACATTTTCAATAAAAAAATGTGTGAAAAGTTTTATTTAGTTACGTATTCAATGAAAGATTGCTAAACTAGCAGATTTGTCTCCCACTTTTTTTTCAATTGTTGTAATGTTCATATTTGGTTCTTAGTCTAATAAGTTTAACCAACCAATGGGTTAGGGTATGTTAGGGAATATTTCTTGTCTAAATTATACATAAATACAAAAAGAATTTAATTTTATGTAGGTACCTTCTAATAATGCTTTAATTAAAGCTGTTAGCATCACAAGCATTTTCCTGGTTTTGCAAAAAGAATCAGTTGCTATCACCGCCTAACATACAACCATTGCTAACGTTTTTCGCGTGCTGCGTTTTACGAAATCGCACCTTTATAAATCCAGTCACTAATAAAACTTGCGGTTTTTGTAATAAAAAATGTTAAAACCTCTCAATACACTCATATTGTAAAAACCCGACATCGTAGCACGCAACAGTAATTATAATCCATTATATCTGGTCGATAGACGTCTCTACCGCGGTGTTTAGCCTTGTGATTTAGTTACATTATACAGTGTCAAGCATTGGATAATTATACAATTACCTAGTTCATTTGACTTGCTGATATTCAATAAATGTTAGCTGTGTCTGTCTTTTAATGGGTAATGAGGGTTCGACACTTTTTAAAATGATGAATAAGGCATAGTTAAAGTTTACATAGAGTGCATAAAGCTAGATTTTATGCTTAAAAATGTGTTATTTGTAACACATAAAATGAAAAAAAAAATTGGAAAAAAATATAACTAAGGCTCAGGTTTCCGTATTTATACAACGTATTTTATAATACTAATCCAGTTGATTCTAATCCAGATATGATATACATACCTATAGTCAAGATTCGACCGCAAAGTCGGTCCTTAATTACAATAGTAAAATAAAATATTTTTACAATGTTAACAACGTTAGGTACGTAATGTCGGTCATTCACCTCTAGTCAAGTGGTATTAATTTTGATAAAAAATAAGTAGTGGGCGATAATAACCTTCAAGTGGTTGTAATATTAATATTAACATGTGATGTCGTAATATTATGATCGGGTTTTTATACATCCTACGAATTTAAACTTTTCCAAAGCAATGAAGTCACCAAGGTACCAGATGTTGAAAGGTTAACTGTTTTTGGGTTATATGAATATCTTGGATCAAAGCCTTGCCGTTCAAAGCCTTGGGCAGATGAATATGAAACGTATAGTACAGGAGATTTGTTTATAAATAATCATGTGTTTGGGTATATACCTCGTTTTTTTCGTCGTGATTTAAAAGGTAAACAATCTTGGCACAACTTTTATTTATTTCATTAATTAAAAAAATATTTAGAAGTATACAGAAATTTATTTTAACATTTAATTATCGTTTAATCTTTAGTTTTTTTAAATGTATGTCTGTCTTATTTTTAAATCGATAATTACATAAAAAGACACTGTTTTATTGTTTAATTTTTAAATCACGACGAAAAAAACGAGGTATAGATGATTTTTTTTAAATCTCAGTTTTAATGATAGATTATGATGAGCTTTCTTAAAAGTTGATTATTTACATAGGTCTACTTGCCACGTTATATTTTGGTAGTTAGTCGGGGTGACTGAACTAGACTAGCAATTTTAAAAGATCATTTGACGAAGTACACACTGTCCACTGCAATCCACTAATACTGACCCTATATTCATGTCATATCAAAGGTTTTATCTACATAGTAATATGGGTGACGGGCTGTCGGGTGACTAGGATACTAGAACCTTTCTCTTAGGTCGTGCAGCGCAACCTAACGGCCATTCAAATGCGGTCATAAGCAATGTTACCATGGTCACCATCCTACCACCTTGTTACTTATCTGGACAATTCCGACTAATGTTATGACGTCATAGTAATCACAATTTGTTATTGTTGTCAATTTTAGTTACTGTTTTTTGAAGTGTCTACGTTCTTTACTTCAATAAAGTTATTTTATTTACGTTACTCTAGGAGGAGTAAAAATATCTAAACTTTTGTGTCTTGTCTAACATAATACGTAAATTAAAAAAGAAAGAAAGTATATCTTTGAGCCAAATTCACATGTCAAAGGAATTATCTCTATTGTGATCGTGTATGTATGTATGTACAATCCTATTATTATCTTTGCCTAGGTACTCATATCTTTGAGGTATCCTGATAACTAGAAGTAGATTGGTCACTATAAAGCAGCAATATCAGAATAATCGTTGCATAAACGCAACACGAGCTCTGAGAAATGCAATGATGACGTCACGTCTATGCCTAACTTCAGTTAGCGCTTCTTATAGACATTAGGTCATAACTAACATAGTACCTGCCAATAGACATTCCCACTTAAAGTGTTTTTTTTAGTACCTTTTTAATATTGCAGAGGTTTTTAAGAAATAATCGATTTAGATAAACATAATTTTGTAAATATAATTTAAGCTTTTTTTTCTAAAATCTACTAGTTTATTTCTTAAATGTATTTTCAACAATGTTATTGAATTAGTAAAATATATTTACATCATAAATTATTTAGATAAATATGTAAAGGTTATAATTTTTTACAGGACCTATTTCTTACTCATTCCCTTTTAACAAGGCCCTCATTGTGTCCAAGGGCCCTATTCTAGGGACTCAAGGGAACATTCCCTTATTTATAGTGACCTGAGTACAACTTGATGATGATGAAAATGGTGATGAATTTGATCACTTGTATGAACAAAGTCATAGCTACAAGCGAGTTCTTGTTAAGTAGGTATGTTTATTACTCGCAAAAACCGGTTACACTTGAAAATAATCGTACAACTGGTCCATCATTCAAACTATAATCACACCTTGCATTAGATTTTAACCGGCAACTTACGCAAGCGAAAATGAACTGTATTTCATATAACCCAAAGTCTTTTTTACCTTAACTCTGCATCTAATAGGCTTGTTAATGAATTCTACTTATGTTTAACACAATAAAGACTGAAATTCTTCAGCAAAATGAGAATAATTTGATGGGAACCGCTATTTGCAAATTTTATAGCTGTGGTCAAGGCTAGTGGCACGATAAGATCAACGACATTGTTATTTCGCTAATGGGGAAGATTGTGTGTTCGCTCATGTGTGTGTATGTGTGTGCATGTGTCATTGTGTGTGTTGTGTCTGAGTGTTTTTATAACTACCCTCAAGCATAACTAGATTTTAATCCTGTTATCATAGCGCGTTTGACGGTAATTTTCATAAAAAAAAAGTTAATTTTTTTCTTTACTTCTAACATGTCCTTGGGCTACAATGACCGCATAAATAATTTTTGGTACTTTTAAATTGATAAGAATGTGTAATATAGTATTCTTATGACGTCATACTTATAATGTAACATTTTAGCTTACAAAATTATCAAGGCATAAACACGTTGTTATTACATTTTCACTTTAATTTCAAAGCATCAAAGTTTAATTTTGTCTAGAGTGTTAAAAGGTAAATTTTGACCGTGAACTGCTCACAACATATGGCGGAAATGGTTTTTGTATGGGTTTTAATAAGATTTTAAAATTAGCGGAGTTTATCATGAAGACCCCTAAGTGTGGTGAATTTATTAGGTTAAGGTTTTTTGTTTTAAAACGTTTTTTTCGTACAATTCGCAAGTCTCTAATCCCAGTAAGTTTTTGCAACAAGTAAGTTATTTTCTTACATTTTGAAAAATTTATCTAAATCAAGCAAGATTGGAACAATCGGTAATTTTAAACGAATTTAGTAAGTAGTTACAACACCGATATTATCATTAATCTTATAGTTCTTGAAATTATCGAATGTTTAACGAAACTATTAACGTAACAATTATACTTATTTCTGGAACAAAACTGAAGACATAATGTAACATAAACATTGATTCATTACTATTGTCGTAACATAATGACATATTGTTCAGTGTCACATTGTCAGTTATCTTCCACTGTTTGTAGGTGATTAATGCAATGATTATAATTGTAGATACACTGTAACATGTGTAGCATTTCATCTGTTATCGATCGTATTTAAGTTACCGAGAATACTCTGCTAAGATCTATTTAATACTAAAAGTTTTCCTACTTTTGTTTGTCCTTTATTAGACTTAAAAAACCGGCGAAGTGCGAGTCGGATTCGCGCACAAAGGGTTTTTTCAATGCCGTTTATCACTGAATGGAAAAATAATTATTTGTTACCTTTGACGCTCTTGATGTTGTTAATTAAAAAATAATTGTTCTTTTTACGTTATCATCTTGTAGAAATTTTGATTTAAAATATAAAAAACAACATTAAAATATTTGTGCAATAAAAATGAATTTAAATTCATAAATTGTTTTTGTGTTTTGAGCTGGTTAGAATTTTATTTCATTACATATTTTTATTATTATCGTCAAGAATACTGGTATTGATTCGAACGTCTTCAAACCATAATAGTTTTTTTATCCTGTTGTTACTAAGTAGGTAGATCGTCAACACAAACGAGAAGTAACCTGTCAAATACAATTGAAATTATTATAGAAAAAAGGCAGTTACTTTAAAAATGTTACCTAAAAGCAGGTGTCGGCAACCCGCAGCCTTCCGCAGGGTTAGCTGATAATAGGGTTGTCAATATGCCTTTTTTATCGGATACATTACAATTGGGTACAAAAACGGTTTTAAAAGTCGAATAACGCTCCCAATTATTTAGCTCTTAAATTAAGCCATTGTATTGTAACACAGCTGGGTTCGGGTCCTCTATTGGAATAAAAGGGATTGTGAAGGTTTAGACGAAAAAAGAGTTTGAAACAACGGTTTGGTGAATATTATTATACTTTATGTTTATTGGTTTTGTAGATTTTGACTTATGCCTATGATCAAAAAGTCATCAAAAAATTTAAAGTTGCTACTACTTATGATTGTCAAAGATTTTGATTTTTCCACAATTTAAAAAAAGTTTATGGTTGATGTATTGTGGAAGTAACAACGTCAAAATCAATTTATTATCCATTGCATGGATGTATTTTTTTGCGTGTATCACTTTTAAAAGGTCCCTCCGAAGATATCACAAAGAAGTATTTTTTGTGCAGTTTTAGGCAGGCAATTCAAGTCAATGTGAAAAGAACAACTGTTTTTAAACTTCAATATTTTTGGGTACGACTGTACAAAGTTTACAAAGCCATAAATATGTGACCCAATTACTTTTCTAACACTAAATACTCGCCGTATCGTATCGGAATTCAAACCATTAGAATAAGAGGCCGGATATTAACCCATCGAGCTACCACTGTTAATACAAATCAGTAACCCAAATACCATAAGATTAATTCTCTTTACACAGTCGATAACCCACAAATACTCGGAGCGTGTAAACAGGCCCACATCTGTGTAATTGTACGTTTAATGTTTAATTAGTATTTAAATAAACGTTAGCGATTTGGTAATTCATTTCCGGGTCTGTTGAGTTCAATTGCCATATCGGCGTGTGAATGAGGAAAATGTAATTATATTGTTATTAGGAATCTGTTTTATAAACGAAACAAACATGTCAATTAATAAGCTGTGACGGGATTAAATCCGTGGCGCATAAAACGGATGTTTTGTTAAATTTGTGGGCCTAAAAATCACTACCAATTGGCAGATAAATGAGGATTTAAACACGCTATGGCGTACTGATATAATGTGCAAATCTTTTTGTGTAGTTCTGGCTCACCAAAGAATTATTTATAAAGGACTAAATTACAAAAATGTTCATAAGATTTGGTAATCCAGGTTCTTGTCCAGAAAACAATATCACTAGTAACAATATCAATATTGAGGTCAAGGTGTAGATATGTAAATCCTCAGCTATCATTAAAGCATCAAAAACATTATACATACGACATGTAACATTTATTAGCGAATTATGTATTATATTCAGCGCATGTAAGTAGGACGAAATGTTAGTATAATGTACGTAAATGAATCCGTTATTGAAGCAGATTTAACTGTATTGAAATGGGCATAAGAATTATAATTGGATGACGTTAACACGTCGTAAACAACACTTGAGTTTTTATAAGAGCACGTTGAGCTATAAGCTTTAGTTTATAAAAATGATAAAATACCTTTCAATGGGGACCACAAGTTTACTAGCTGATACTATAGTAGACAATAAATTTCCTTTTAATTTTATGCAATAAAGTCGTAAAAATATTCATTTTGGCACTCAAATCTTTCTGAAGCAACATCGAATGCTACATTCCGGGTAACAGAGGGAAAAAAATAAGGAAAAATCAAAGCTAGAAGGCAAGAAACAGAAAAAATCCACTGATGAACAATAATAATAAAACAATAAATAAAGGATACAAATTGCAAATACAATAACGTTTTTGTAGCAAACCGTGCATAAAAAGTCAATAATTTGCACGTGGCACTGGCAGCCCTGCGAGGCAGATGTAAGAAACATTTTGAAAGAGCGCGTTGTTTTGTTTGTTATCTGTGTAAGTGGGTGCGAAATGAACTGTATCAGTGCATTGTGTGGCGGCAGATGTTCTAAGCAGCTGACGAGGAATTCGATACCCTGAAGTCCGGTGCGGTTCTTGGGACCCTTAGATACCTTCTTGTCTTATTATTTATGACCGATTGTAATATTTTATCTATCCGTAATCTCCCATAATCGATTGCATTGACTAGCAGCTATCGAAAAGTAACGATTTTACAGTGATTGATACAATATTTGAACCTAAGTTGAAATTGTAAGGAAGAATACGTTGAATAAATAGTAAGTAATTTTACGTTGGTGAATTAATCATCTAATATATATGGCGATAGGAACATGGCCGCTGCCTAAATGAGGGTGAAAATTAATTATTTGGCCCAAAATATTCGATTTCCTTAATGCGCATTTGTAGCGTTGCACCCCTGTCCAATACAGCTTGTATACAGGCTGCTCTAAAATGTATTTCTCTAAAGAGAGAAGAAACAAATTACCGGTTCCGTGCCCCAACCGGAACACAAGTCGTTTGGTTAACACAATAACCTTGCCCGAATTCACGAGGCGATTAAAGTCAGCACATAAAGTAAACAAAGTAATAAAAGCAGACGGAACATTACCTGCCCAGTAATTTAATAAACCGGCTAACTATTTCCTGAAGCTGTCTGTCCGTGCGTGCTAAACACGAAACCCGACATTCCGCTCATTCCGCTCGCGTTTCCCGACTAGATCACAAAGATATGCAAATGACACGTAAAGTGAACTCGAGCGAATAATTAGCTAATGAAAGGGCTCTAAAAAGCTCGTTACAACGTTTTCATGATAATGCTGCAAATGAGATTTTTTCTCTCATAATTTTCGGTAACTAAAGCATTTGACTTCATGGGTTGGGAAGGCTGGTATCTTATTCTGAATATGTTATGAGATGTGTCTTATGTTATGAGTTAAACAATAAATATACTTAAAATGTATGTATATGAAGGCTTCCAAATCCAAATATGTAAACGGAAAACACAAAACGACAAATATAGAGCCACGAAGGTAAAGCAGTTTAATTTCAACATCCTATATTATGAATCGCAATATTATAAAATAAAATTGTTTTCGCGGAATAAAACAATTTATCTCTCAAATAAATCATCCTTTAGCTATACATCGATAAGTGAACAATTCTAGGGTTGTGCATATGCGTCCATATTGCACCCAAGGGGGCCTTTATGGGGATTGGGCTTATGGCTATGTTTTTATAGGACTTAAGGCCAGTTTAAAGGTTTGCCATTTAGTTTGCCCCAAGTAATATTGGTGGCAGCATTGATTTATTGTGTTATTCCATATTCTATAATTATTTTTGGTCATTAATAATAATACCCTTATCCATTAAAGCTTAAAAATACATAAACTGATAGGTAATACAATGTAAAATTTTATTCAATTGCAATATTAAAGAACCGTAATCCTTTGTTTCAGAGCCACAACTAGATTATGTGTATAGTTTCGGTTTAAAATTCATTTAATACCTTTTATTAGTTACATCAGAATGGTTGAGGATATAATGCTGGCCAAGAAGCAAATATTTTCTTAATAACCCTTTCTATAACACGACTAAGCTGTTATAACTACCATACATGGTTGCACTTAACAAATCTAAATCCGTTACGGTCACTGCAACAAGTTTCTAAAATTCAATTAAATTATGTAACATAACGGTAAGTTACCTAATATCGGTTACGTTTTTCGGTTTGTCAATGTCGTTTGCCAGTGAATCGAATTTAATCTGATTTATTGTCTGAAATATCCGATTATTTATACAAAGCCCGTAATAAATGTGCAATTTGAAGTATCGATTTCGTAAAGTTTTTTCATTTCGCCGCAGGAGGCTGCCTCTTGGGTCAACATTGATAGACGTAGGGTTAAGGCTGGCAAAAAATATCGGTCATTTACCGCAAAAATCCATATTGTTGTAAATTATACTTATTTAAGCAATAAAAAACTTAATATGTATAATAATTGTATTTATTACAGTATAATCTTGCTTCAACTTGTATTTTGAAACTTTAATTGGACTTTAAGCTAGGTAGTAAATATTATTTTTATTGGTGTCATTGAAACGATAAGGACGCAGCAAGGTGACGTAGAGGTGATTTGATACTTTTGAAGACTCATATAATTGAGTACAGTATTACAAAATAACTCGTTTAAAAATAATAATAATTTAGGTTATATAAAATAATAAAAAAAAAATACAAAAATATGTAGTGGTTACTTTTGTACAAAAAAAAATAAAATATCCCTTGGCACGTTTATAATTTTAAAATATACTTCCAACTGCCAACCCTATCTAAAATAACCCTGTAACATTCACGATGTTTGTTCAGGACTATATTAATTTATCTTTCATTTCTATATTTCATGAGCAGATTTTTTGTTTTTCGTTCTGAAAAAGTTTTTTGTTTGCTTTTGCTGTTTATAGGTTAGACCTTTGTATTTCGTCGTTTTTAATTTAAAATAATTTTGTGTTTCAAACCTTTGTCAGTAGCACGAGGGTTCCATGTATTTAAATTTATATTAAAAATGTAGCTAGTCTTACGTCAAACAATTTCATATTTTATTTACTAATCCGTTTTTATTTTCATATTTTTTAACATAATTATATTTGTTGAGTTTCAGCGAATTTAAGTATAAGTTAACTGCAATTTTTTTTATTATTTTACAATACATATAGCATCATCTTTTCATAAATACAGAAGGCTGATACTTAAGTTATGAAGCCTTCGGTACCAGCATTCAATAATTTTGTACCACATGTGATCATTTACGATCTATGAAGCGTGTAACGCGTCGCGTAAGATTTCCCGTTACATCATTGAGACCACCTACAAAGAATACTTCACATGTTTTTCAAAATGTACACTAAGTTTTTTTTAGTAAAAGACCATGGTCGACCTAATTACTTGCCTGTGTCAGGTTTTCACGCGTATGTATGTAATGTATTTTCGATGATTAACGATTTCTTTAGTACATTCTGCAGGATACACGACTTAGAGATTTCAACGGATTTCAACATAGTAAGGTGTGTCATTAGATTCGTTTTCATTGCGGGACTGACATAGTCCGATATATTTTCTTAATAAATATGACCCTTCCACTTCTAGCAGTCGGTTTTTCGTTTGTGTATTAAGAAATTAATAACAGACAAAGTGTGTAAAATAACCCATTACCTTACTAAAATATAGCAGCTATTAAAGTAATTTTGTAAAGTTCTCAAAATTTAAACTTAAGACTACATTTAGTGCAGGCTTAAGTAGTTTGAAACTGGCGAACGCTTTAAGTACTCAAACTTCAACTGCCGCCTTCATTTTGTATGTAACAATGTTTATAAGCTCGACGTGAGGAAATTCTAAACGTAAGCTTGGGATTTAAGCTGTTACCTACTTTTGGATTGTAATTACATTTAATTAATACTGAACCCCTACGTAATACCTACTTAGATTCGACGAGCTATATGGAGTCTGTAATGATTACCGGCGTCCTGGCTTCGATTCCCAGTGAATTTAAATATCAGTTCTTTCTGTATGTGTTTTTTTTTTAGTTTTCTATGTCACCCACACAGGTAATTCTATTGTATACCTACCTCGTTTTTTTCGTCGTAATTTAAAAAGTAAACAATTTTAGCACTACTTTTATTTATTTCATTAATTAAAAAAATATTTAGAAGTATACAGAAATTTATTTTAACATAGTATACAGAAATATATTTTTTTTTTATTTGTGTCTGTCTTATTTTTAAATCGATAATTACAATAAAAATACTGTAAGATTGTTTTACTTTTTTAATCACGACGAAAAAAACGAGGTAAAGGTCTGTGTAGGATTGAGTATCGTAGAAACCTAACTGTTGACATTCTAGGAACACTCACTAACAATAGTGTTAGTGATAGGTCTTTCTGAGAAACGGTTAGAAGCGATGCCTGTAGTTTGTTTACATTTTTAAACGTTCAAACTGAACGAGTTAGTTGTTCACCAGAATTGTGAATTGGAAACAGATTAGATTACACTGGTGAAATGGTGTTACGTGTTACGTAAATATGCCGGCGTCAAAATAACATAAATTTGAAGAATTGGTAATTAGTTCCTACCGATTGAATTGTGTATTGCGTATGGAGCTATAGAAAATAAGACGAAACCCTGCTCGTAGTTAGCTTTTTGTTAAGAAAGAGGAAATGTTGAACTTTGAGCTGTAGAAATTATATTCACAAGTAACAATGTTATTTCCAAAGTGTAACATAATTCACGTAAATTTTGTAACAATCATGCTTGCTAACCCGACTGAAACAAATATTTCTTCAATTATTGAATTTTATGTTTTGGGAATCAAAAGAGGGGGAAATAAAAATATTAATAATATTTTTATTTGTATTGCAACAATTTCTCATATTAAATACTTACTTTTATCTTTTTGTTACAGGTTCAAAACAAATAAAAACGACCAAAATTCGAGTGCAATTAAGTGAAGCAATAATAATAGAGAGTGATAAGAAAATAAATACAGTGGTCCTCAAAGTGATATTGGAATTAAACGAAGTGATTTAAGTGAATAAGTTGTGTCCACCATGGCTTGTAATGTTCAGTGTACGTAGTTCGCAATAATGCCGCTAGATCGGCGCTGGAGTGCCGGTGTGTGACGTTGACAATTCAAGATGGCGGAGAATAGTCCCGCCACCTCTATTATAGAGGGCACTGTGAAATTTCGCGATGGAAAAAAGGTATTTGTTATGATATTTTCCATATTTCAATACACGTTTTTTTACTATCATTGATCAAAATTGTACAGGATTTGACGGATTATACCGTACTTGAGGCAATCATTTATAATGCTGTATTTTACGAATACTAAATTCCCAAAACAATAACTTATTGTTATAAGATCCATGATAGGATGTATTAAATTGTAATTTGTATATAATATAACTTCACCAGTAGGAAAACATTTTCCTAAATAGTTAATTCCATATTTTCATCCTAATAAGCTCGAACAAAAGGGACCAGAGTTTTCTAACAATGAAACTAAAACTTCCAATTTCAAAACATTTTACGAACATGTACCTAAAAAGCCATCCAATGTTATAAAACTTCAATGTCTGGAAAGTACAAAGTACAGACGCCTAAACTAATGTCGGTTGGCTATAACCAGGGGTTGTCTGTTGGCTATAACAGGGGGTTGTCTGTCTGTATCAGCAACACCTATTGGCTCGTAGCCAACCGGCCGTGTTCACTAGTGTTCATGTTAGTTGCCTCCTATTACATTGTACGATTGTTTGACAATTTTGATTGAAATATGTTGGCTAGATAAATAAGTAGGTAATCTAAATAATTAAAGTCGTCGGTAATTTCAATTAGGCCGCCTTTAATACTAGTTCCAGTATTGTCTATTAGTAATGTTAGACATGTAATCGAGGTTAATACAGTGTTTAAAAAATCTGAAAAACAATAAAAACTTACATGATTTTTTTTCTAATTATAATACATATTTCACTTTTTGTCTCAGTATTGTGCCACATTGAATTTGTCAGAACTATTCAACTATTAAAATTAAAGTAATAAAAATACCTAGTAACTTTAATTCAAGACTTAAAATGCGCAATAACTTTGAAAACCTCTGGTTTAAACTATTTGACCGCCGCATCCGTAATCCTTGCCATTTGATCAATAATGATTAATGTCCTCTTCTGCTAAAAATCATTAAAATTGTCCAATTCATTTAAATAAATTACGCATCGCACAAAATCGTGGGACATTAATCAAACGGAACGACCAACATTGCACCTATTTACCTATTAAGTTAAAACCGCAATTGAATTTGAACTTTATTATTAGATACGCAAGTACTTTAATTCCTTCACATAGCAGAATTAAATATTCAAAGGTATGTCAAGGTGCAATCGAAAAAGTACCTTAAGTGTTTGGAATTATGTACGTTATGCATCTCCGTTATTTATAGATCTTATGTGATTGCGATAGGGTTGCTTATTGAACGACAGGTGTGAGTATTATGATATGATATCGATAATCAGAAATATGTCGGTGTCCAGATAAGTTATGATAAGTGTAGCTGTCGCCCACGTAGACAATATTCGTCGTATCAACGGTATTTAGTAAGTGCAAGTAGCTGTGTTATCTGATTAATAACTAGAGTAGTGTGCATACGGCTTAATAAATATCAGCTAAGGTAGATGCGGACTTGCATATGACGGTTCCGTAGTTTTCTTGGGATATTTTTTTTTGGTTTTGGATTTTCTTTTTTTTGTTGTTTATCACATTGTATTTTTGAGTTAATGAGAGTTAAGTACCTATTTAAAACGTAAGTATTTATTGAATTCCGAATTTATAAATCGGTAAATTTTGATTTTGATAGTATTGACTGAAAGTTAGATTTTTCACTACTGGGGTTTTTTAATCTGAATATCTGTATTTACGCTCCAGCTAACTTATGTTAGGCTAAACTTTAATCTAAATATTGATTTTAATTAATTTTAATATTTAATTAAAAAAGCATTTCGATTTTATTTCGCTTCGCGATTCCTCTATGTTTATTAACACTTAACCACAGATAAGATACCGATTAAAGTTAACCAACACTTACTATTATTAATAAGGGGAGTATAAAAACCTAACTTAGCATAGTATTTGATAGTACGAGTATATTACAAATTCCACAGTCCATAGGTTCGCGGAAGGTGGTCAGCGGATATTATGAGTCAAATCCGATACGATCAAAGTACCGCATGACTAACAGACACACTACTTGTTTATCAATATGGCGCTATTGTCGCGACGGTGCCGCGGTGTACTGATATTAACATATACACATACAATATTGATTGCAAGATTACAGGGAATTGTGAAATTTGGTGTGAAGCAGTTAGTCTAGTGGTTTAAACATGGGTGGTAACTGGAGGTTTAGAGTTCCAATTATAAAGAAAGAAGTAGAAGGAAATAACATTTATTTACATAACTGCAACAACAAGAACAAAGCAAAGAATAATCTAGAAAAAAAAAAGAAAAAAAATCCGCAAAAAAACTTAATTTTGACATGCACCTTTAATTTCCAAAAAATTACGGATATGTTAGAAGCTAATTATCACTTGCTTCGGTGAAGGAAAATATAGTGAGGAAACCTGATACATGATAGTTCTCCATAAAGTTCTCAAAGATGTATGAAGTCTGCTAATCCGCACTTAGCCAGCGTGATGAACTATGGGCTGTATCCCTCACATTGTGAGGCCCTGAGCCTAGCAGTGGGACAGTTACAGACAAGTCGCGTATTCCATACCTATTACAAATTAATTGATCTACTGGTACAGTACGCAAAATAAGTCGCCTAGTTAATTAATAGCTAAAACTTCGGTTTCCTTTCGTAGGTTACTCAAAGATTCTCCTTTCGACGTAAATCCCACTTCGGTCCCATCGGATTCGCAACTTTTAATTAAAGCGATGACTCGTCCTTTCCGTTCCAGAAATGGAACGTATATTGAACAAGTTCAGCCCACAATTTAATTACGCTTGTTCTACTAATTGAAAACAATCGGGAATATAACCATTTGATGTTCTGTTCGTTTCGATTGACATTGATTTATTTGGTTAATTGTTGAAATATAGCCTTTGTTTGAACTATGTTAAAATTGTAAAACAATATCACCTCTTTATTTTTTTATCTGTATAATCTGTGTTAGGTGTCCTTTTAAAATAAATAAACACTTACTTTCCTACCTTATTACACAAGTAATGTTTAAATTATATTTTTTGTGAAGTGAGTAAAATTTTTTAATTTTTTTTTTGATGTTGGTTAATAACACTTAAAAAAATTCAATTGGTCACAAATAAGTAGAAATTCATCTACAGACTTGTACAAAAGGTTGTTGGTATAAAAAGGTGATAAAATGTGATCAGGTCTGCCAAAATTGTGGAAGGATTCGCAACTTTAATCAATGCAATGACTCGTTCACCATACAATTACATACATTGCTATAGACGTCGTTGTTTGACAAACAAACTCGACCCGACCGACCATTTAATCAGCAAGCATATGCAGCATGCATCATATGCACATACATGCAGGTATCCCCGCATCGGTATGACATGGAGTTGTTAAAAAAAGTAAGTAATTACAGTTTTTCGTAGTACCTACCTTTATGTAACCTATCTCGTCAACTTTTAGAGGACAATTTTTTGCTTTTATTGCTGCTCCTCTCCTATTCATCTTAGCGTGATGTTATATAGCCTATAGCCTTTCTCGATAGATGAACTATCTTACGCTAAAAGAATTTTTCAAA
>LGAG01000058.1:322440-336915 GCA_001278395.1 Lerema accius | reverse complement strand
GACATACTAACGATGTGTACTGACATAAGGAATGCATCAAGCAGATTGGTTCTTGCTTCCTATTTTAGGGTTCCCTATGGATCCTTTTCATTGGTCGTTAGGGCCCGCATTCGGGGTACGGGAGATTTCTGTTTAAGCACCAACCGACGACTTTCATTGGTTGTTGAGGCCGCTTTTGGGAGCATTCCGAGCCTCTGCATACTGTATAACGACTACATATTGACGACGCAGTTTCACTAGTTGTTATACAGCATTCGGGGACTCCCCGCATGCTGTTTATCGACCAATGAAAATGAGCCAAAGTTTGTAGAATCTTAACAAATGGTTTTATAAGTCATCGTCCCATAGATATTAGTTACCATGATTCTTTCTTCCTATTCGCTTCTAGTTACTAAGACAATAACTAGGTTTGTATTTGTTTTGTATAAAGCACAGACCAAAAAATATATAGACGCAGTATTCGGTAGAAAAAAGCGTGGTAGAGAAACACATAACGTTAATGACAATTGATAACGTTTCCCGGTACATTGCTCGGCAACTTTAAAATACCTCACAATTTTTTTATTGCAATATGTCTAGCCATTTAGGAGAAATTCGGTGACAAACACACGTAAGCTGTCTTTTTATATTTACAATTTTGAAATATCTTTATTGAAGAAAAACATTCGTTTTACAACGGGTTTTAAATAACATAGATACTAGTTTATCCTAGTACCTACCTATTTAAAGTATCATTTTAAAGTCAATATTCACAGTAAGAACCCTTCTATTGACATAGTCGACTCGTATTTCTCAGATACCTGTATGATGAAAATAGACGTGCCTACACGACTCGCTTAGAATATTAATTCTTGGAAATTATTGTTGCATAGCCGCGCTACTACCACGTAATAACACACTACTGTAACAATAATACATATAAACATTGTTTGTTTGTATGTTTTACCTTAAGAAGACAGCGGGTATCCGTTGGATTCAAAAGGCACAGAACCGGTCAGAGTGGCGAAATTTAGGAGAGGCCTATGTCCAACAGTGGACCTCTAACGGCTGATGGATGGATGGATGGTGTGTATGTTTTTAGCCCTCACAACAAAAAATATATAGACTACGAATATGTAGACTAGACCAAGAAATATGTTGAAATTGCTCCGAAGGAGAACTAAGAAGCGTAGTCGAAAAAAACAATGTAAATAACAAATGAT
This sequence comes from Lerema accius, assembly GCA_001278395.1. Taxonomy (NCBI): domain Eukaryota; kingdom Metazoa; phylum Arthropoda; class Insecta; order Lepidoptera; family Hesperiidae; genus Lerema; species Lerema accius. Next base: position 335,713 of record LGAG01000058.1, on the reverse strand, counting down.
AACGTTTAGCGGTACAATGCTCGGCATGCAGTGCTCTATGAAGTATTTCTAATCGTTATAAAAAAGGAAAAACTTGACCTCACTTTTTTGTTTTAAAGACTGAGTCTATAATACTTTTTGGTCTGAAGTGTAGCCCTTGTCGGATCATAAAAAGTAAGGCAGGGATTCCCTTAACTAAGTTCCTATTACCGTTATGAGATTTTTCATATTAGCTTTCATACTAGGGTCTCATAACTGAGGAGGTCTAGCTGAGCTATTTAACCCAAGACTACGATAGTATAGATTCAGAGCTTGCCAATGGGAGACAGAGTCTAGAAAAATTAAGGGCGAACGAAGTTATTTATGGCGATAGGGTGGGGTCGTCCCCACGCCATTAAATCGTTTTAATGGCTATTTTTTTTTTGAATACTTAAAAATAAATAGGTACATAAATAACTTCTGATTCTCAATGATACAGGTCAAGCTTTTAAGATGGCCTTTTTTATCTATTTCTTTTAAGCAAACGTGACATCAACCGGGGTCAGTCTTTAAATCAACGTTTACCAAGGCTAACAATATTAAAAAAAAAAACTATTGAAGCATTAAAATTTCTAAATAATTCCCTTATACATCATAAATGTACCAGGCTACCAGAAACCACAAGAACGTTGTATTACCTTTGAAATGCTTGCAACATTTAACAAAATATTACTCCATAGCATCAATAGTCAACCTATACGTATTTGGAAACATTAATAGCGTAATGTAGTAAGTACCGTTGGCGTTAATAGATCTTCAAACATATTTACTTTGTGTGATCACGGATTTGATGGTAAATACTCCTATTAGAGAGATGAATACCATAAATGATAAGTTTAGTAGGCGTGATATATGGTGGTACATTCCTAATACCAGTTTACCAAATTTTTAGGAGATATAGAAACTAGATGTGATATAAAAAAATTTCAACCCCGTAGCCTAGTTAGTAGTGACCCTGCCTGCGAAGCGAGGTGTCCCGGGTTCGATTCCCGGCCGGGGCAGATATATGTGACAGATATTGTTCTCGGGGCATGGGTGTTAGTGATGTGTTATTTGTGTTGTCCATGCTACCCGCGACACAGGGAATCCTACTGCGGGGGTATGAGTGTGTTAGCATTTAAAAAATAATGTTGTGCTATGGAACTTTTTAGCGATGACTGCAGTATAGGTTCTTGCTCTGATGAGAGAGACAAAGCGATACATAAAATAATGAATTAGGAATTTGTATGGGTACCTGGTTAGTGAAAAGTTTCGACTGTGTTTCAATAATTAAGTGATAAAGTAACCACTGTTAGTATCAACTTACAGGATGGACATGCGAACGATTTGTTACTTATCCTACTAATATTTTACAATAAACAATGATTCAATCTATTTTAAACTTAATGCCATATGAGTTTAAAATCCTGTATCGCGTAGTCGTGGGGGAGTCAACAAAGATATAGTTTCAGTAGAACAGACATGCGGATGCAAATAAAAATTGTGAATTTTGTATTTCCAAAATTTTTATATATTTCTATCTTTACGGATGGCCTGGATTTACACTCGAAGTAGCTAATCCAAGGATTAACTTTAAAGTGTAAAAAATATAGTGTGTGTAATTGTAAAAAATATTATGTAATATTGTAGAAACTACACTTTATATAATACTTAGCAGAAATAACGTGGGTCTTTAATATAAAATAAACACAAAACATTCCAAAAACTCGGCAAATCCCACGAGCGTTTATTTGGGTGTGAAGTGAATGTTCAAACAAACATTTTAATATGGGATTGTTTGTTCTTTATGGGAATCAGTGAGTTCAGCGGTTTTTATGCGATAAACAAATATACAGACTGATAAACTGTTGATTTTGCTCCCGATTTTATTTTAGACTTCAGTTTTTCACTAAAGTTATCATCCATCCATCCATCCTTTGATCTACTTTTGGATATAGACTGTTTTTTTTGTGTTTTCTTTTCATATATTTTTTTTTACTGACTGGTAATGTAATATCATTAAATAGGTAACTCGACAATTCTTTGTTCTTTTATCATAGTTGACAAGAAACCTTTCGTCAAATGATGACCTTTCCGTCACAATTGTTATCACTGTTATCAATCAAAGCTGCTCTTTTTAATTTAATCTTGGCATCCTTAATTTTCCTATTTGTCATTAATGGATTCTCATTTTAATCACATGTATAAATAAGATCCTTAATCCTATTTAAACCTAGTACGTTAATAGTTTGGTAGTCTCATCCAGCAATACTATAGTTCAATGTGACGCTTTAATTAAAAACTCTGGCGTTCCTTTTTCTCAGTCCCGGCACATGGTTAGCGGCGATGCGATGCGGGTAATGTTCCAACTATTTCTAGATTGCATTCCCTATCTGTCACTGGACATTACTACGTTATCTTATTTACATTGCAAGTTGAGACGTTGGGTTTTGCGACATGGTGAGATGTCGTGAGATTCGGTTCAATCCCATCGACCAAACACTAAACGTAATTTTACATAGGTAATTGAATTTGTTTACTTATCTTTACATTTTTGGGAGGGAAAACATGTGATGATTGCTGACTCCCCCCCTTCCACTTTCTCCAAGTAAGATTAGATGAGATTCGATTGGGTTCATCAACGCTAAAATGTCGCTAGTAATTATTACTTTGTAACACAATGTGAGGATTTTAATATGAAAAGAAACAATTTATTTTTGCTTCTGAAATTTTAGCGGAAATGAAACAAATATTTGAAAATAGTAAATTTAATTTATTTTTAAAACCAAGTCACAGGTTACACAGTCTGGTTTAATATCAATACACGCTATTATGTCTAACCCTAACGTATCTATAAAGGCACGGACGAATGAACTCGCAACAAAATATCAAATACCAATTTCCTATTTTTTCGTTGTTCATTGTAGTTACTGGTTTCATCCGGGAATAGCTTTTTTTTACATTTTATTGCATTTTGGTTTAGCTTTCAGAATTTAATCCTATGCAGATATTACATTAGGATACCCACTATGAAAACGAAACTAAAAGTAGATAAAGAATTGTATCATTCAGACGATCTTGGTTTGAAGAGCAATTTAGTTACGTTTTAAATTAAGTACTTTTATAATTGTCAAACTACCCCCTCTTCCGACTTCGACCGAGCAAGACTTTCAAAATTTTACTTCAAAATAAGCAAAAGAAATACCTTCCCATGAGATAGTTAAGTTAAACTTGAATATCTCCTCATACCTAACCAGTTACATTTGAATTATAGATACTGATGATCCCCTCCTCTTTCATTTCCATAAGTTATAGCTTCCAAAAGCTTCAGCACCTCAATCCTAGCTTCCATCTTCTTTCTAGGGTTCAAATTCTTAAAAATCGATACAAGAGACAGAGCAAACATTCGGTCCTCGTCATTTTCCAATCCTCTCGATTCTCTAACAATGTCTAACACCTTATCATCTGAGGGTCTTTCAAATTCCATCGGTTGCTCGAAAGAAGGTTCTAGTTTTATCGGCGAACTAGTACTAGCTTTCAAGTTTGGATTGTTTTGGATGGTGTTTTCTTGATCAGTTTCTATTTCTTCTGCAATATCCAAGTTAGTATATTCAATAGTTCTACCATTAGGATCTAATGGGTCATCTTCACTATCACTGTTATTATTAGTACTAACATAGTCCTTTACAGAGTCAGGGTGTAATAAGAAGGAAAGCGAATTGAAATATTCATACTTTTTCCTTCTTTTTCTGAATAACTCGCCCCTCTCAATTTTTATCCTTTCCTTCTTTTGAAATGCCAGTTCTCTCGCAAAACATGTTCGTAGACTTCTCCAGCGTTTTTGTACTTCTCGAGCTGAAATAAAGATATTATTATAATTTACGAATAATATTTTCATCATAATATAACTTAAAGGCATGTTTTGTTGTCGAAAGACCATACCTCATTATGATCGGTAGGGTCAGTACTATGGAATACCTTAAGTTTACAGCATTACCTTTTCTCAAACAAAAGGAACTTATTTTTATCGCCATTTAAGAGTTTCAATAGGCGCGAACATTATTTGGAAGATATGATAAGATCGAAAAGGGTATCAATTTTTTTTCTAAATTACGTTTTTTTCATCATATCATTATTTAAAAAACATAGATTTTAAGATTTAATTGCGACTAAAGAACAGGCTTTCTCGTTTCGATACAAAAGAAATTCTTATGTAAAGGCTTCAAAATTTGCGTTATGTAATACTTCAACGGTCCTTAACTAGGTTCCTGGCTGTGCAATATCTGTTTTAAAACTAAACACGACAAGTTATACACCGACAGACTTGCGGTCTTGGTCGTCTCTTCTAGTTTGTGGTTAGAAATCTTTTTGCGAGTTCGTAACTCGATGCTTTTACATACAGACTACCTATTTTTAGTGCTTGTAAAACTTCATGAGAGACTTACAACAGACTTGGACACGTGTAACTACTTTCAATAGTCACACAGGTTATAATAGTCTTGTATAGTGGTAGGGTTGCCACCTGTATAAATTAATATATTTCCCTGAATGTTGGCAACCCTAGGGGCACTGACGTTTATCATAGATTATGACGCTTTGCCAATTAAAATAATATTCAAAATCTACTTCATAACAAATTGTATATCTTTAATCCGTTATTTCATACTTTTCAGTAGGTAAACTATTTTGAAGTTGGTTCATTTTTTATTATTTAATTTGAAGTCGGTAAAAAAAGTCGTTACAAAATTACATTTGGAAACAAGTCTTTATGTCAGTAACTCATTGTCATGACAACCTAATATGAGTTATCAGTATAACTAAACAGTAGTAATGATAATGAAAAATGTCGGTAACACTATTAATTTAAAGAAATCGTTTGGTAATTGGTGAGCCACGCGACTTTGCAAGCAACACAACCGCGCGACAATCGTATAGAACTATCGATAACACGTACCGTATTCTAGCTTCATATGCGGAAGCAAACAGTCCCAATTCCTATAAACTTCTTGACAAATCTCTCTCCACAACTTGTATTTAAATTTCTTATGACTGTAGTACATAGAGTCCTCTTTATTATACAAAGCCGGCCGTATTTTGATTGCGTTGATCAATTTCATGATGTTTATTTGCTCCATTTTTCTAGGATTTTCAGACATTAAGTTGAAGTTGACGTGCGATCGGCTTCGCACACTCGCGGCGACTAAAACAAAATGGCGTCGTGTCGGCCGGCTGTCGTACGCCACAGTCGCACGAGAATCGTCGCACAAATTGTAGCGTGACCATGCGTTGTATTATTTTTGCGATATCAAGCGACCTTGACATTAAATTGAACTTGTTACTTGTTGTTATAATACATAGTTAAATGATTTAGTTTTTTTTTATTCATGACATTTATTTTTATTCGAAAATTTTGTAGTTTTTGTAGATAACTTCCTCATTATTAATTATTGATATTTTATTACGTTGTAAAATTTACTACTAAAATTATAAAATAAAAAACGTTAGTTCTGCTAACAAAACAGTTTAAATTACGAAAAATTAAAAAATATTTTTATTGGTAGAGTTGTGAAAGGGATATGTTTTGCGTCTAATCTAATCTATTCAATTAAATATAAGCAAAGCAAAACTAGTTTTACCTAAAAAAAAGCTAATAAAAATGCAATAGATACGTTATAATTCTAGGTATAACATGTTTTCTTTCACGTACGTTTACATAAACATTAAATTCTAACACGTAATAACATAAAATAAATTCAGTATTTACTAACTTGAAGGAATACGCTGTGACAACGATATTCAATTTCAAACCTCATAGATAGGTATCTTTACAAAGTAGTGTCGCATAAATCAACCATTAATCACGTACGGTGATAATACTATGCGCGTTGCACCGTAATTGGCTCGCTCATGAATTTTAATGCGAAATAAATTCCTTATTATAAACTGTCCTTATAAATTGTGCAATAACATGGGAACTCTACGAGATTGCACGCATACATGGGTTGTGATCAAAGACCAAAAAATATCTATATAGACGCAGTATTCGGAACAAAGAAGCTTATAACAAATGATAAATAACGTTTCCCGGTACATTTTTTGGCGGACCGTCTCGGTGACATAATGTCAGATCGTAAAAAAAATTGTCCTCACTTTTTTTGTTCTGAACACTGAGTCATATTTTTTGGTTTGAGGTTATGATATCGATTCAGAGAGTGATACAGCGTAACAATATTTTGTATAAAGCGACTCTATTATACGACAGTTGCTTGCGACTTTATTTTGATTTAATGAAAATTGCAACCCTTTTGTGGCATAAAAGTTTTTTACTTTACTTACTGATACTTATTACTTTACTTTTACTTACAAATACGTGCTATAGACCTTAATTCTAGAACAAAACAATGAGCTATTGCTAAACATGAGTTTTTGAGATATTAGTCACTATCCAGGTATCTCATTATGTTACTTCTTAATTTGTTATCTCCAGGGTTGATAAAAATCACGATTTTTTATCAGACTTTTTTTTATTTTTTTTTTTATGAGAGATAATATTATTTTGTACTATTGTTGATTTCCAGGTTTGTCATACAGGTCGTTAACCTCTATCAAATACTCGATTAGGTCAAATAGATAAGTGAACTATTAGTTCCTAAGACGAAATAAATGATTTGAAATATCCGCGATGTTTTTTTTATTATTTAAATCAATCAACCCTGCATATCCGTAATATATCCGTAACGTGACATTTCGTATACCGGTTCGATAACCTTCACACTGTTTCCATTCTCAATGAATAAATTAATATTATCTAAGCTCTATTAGTTATAAAACGCTCGTAACACGATCTCGCTTCGTTTTAACCATTTACTTAGCGATCGTACGCAAAAGAAATGTCATTAATCTTTGAACAATTACAGGAAATAGACATACATATACATACACACTAGAAAAACTTTACCCTCCTTCTGGCACATCCGGATAAAACGTATCTAATATAGGTATAATTTTCAAATCATATTAAATGTAATTTATTGTTTCTATATTATTACTGTTATAAGCGAAAACCCTGTTTAATTCTTAAATTACCCAAACAATACTCAAATTACCTATATATTATTATAATTTTTGTTTTATTATAATTTTATTTTGACATAATAATATAATTTGCATGCCAGAAATCATGAAAATACACTTGACATCTTTTATACTTTGACATTCTGTGTATAATTGCGTATTTGGCAAATAAATTGAAAATGAAATCGTAATACAGACAGACAGACAGATCACAGTTTTAACGATGGATAAACTTGTCATACCATATCTTTAACCGGTTACAATACCGGTATTTATCGTTTTCAAGCAACGTTTCGACAAACGTTATTTTCGACAGCTGTTCTTCGATAGTAAAAGTATTTTTGGACAATATTTATTTAGTTACTCCCTGCTAGGATGTGGCCGGAGCTTTTGTTTTACAGAAACTAATAAATAAGCAGTGGAATCACAGAGCAAGGAATGTATCTGTATAAGTGGAATAATAAATATGACGTTTCAATATGTTGCTTATTCTATGCCTCAGACCATAAAATATAATAGACCCAGTGTTCAGAACAAAAAAGTGAGGTCAATTTTTTTTCTTTTTATTACGATCTGACGTATATCACAGAGCACGGTCTGCCGAGCAATGTACCGGGAAACGTTATCATTTGTTATTAACATTGTTTTTCCCTACCACGCTATTTTGTTCCGAAAATTGAGATGTATTTTATGGTCTGTGTAAATACGATTTTCTATACGAAAATGTATCGTTGTAAAAGTGTGTAAAAACTATAAATTGATAAAACCGGACCACCAATTATAAATGAAAATTGTGATTGGCGGTTTATTACTTTAATCGACCAATATGGTTTTATTTTCGAAAAAATGCATTTTTATTTAATAAAAAATAAATTAGTGGCATTATCTGTCCTTCTTACTAAAAAGTTACTGAGAAACTACTCGTAGTGTCTATAATTTAAAGTAGTTAATATTAAATAGTATTTAGTATTCAAACATAAAAACCTTTCAATTTGACATTGATAACTGGTTACGCTAATACTTGATCGAGTGACTAGCTTGACAGATTACTAGTTCATTAATGTTTCATATTGATTGTAAAGCTATTTATATTCTAAATGGATTCGAGGACTTATTAGAATTATTTATACTCCGTTATTTATAATAGCAGTGATAGCCTAGTGGTTTCAACGTTGGTCTCCCGAAGCGGAGTTCCTGGGTTCGATCCCCGGCACGCACGTCTGATTTATATTTTATATATTTTTTTCTTTTTCAGTGGAAATCGCGGTGGTGTGTTATGCGGAAACTGTCTCCCGTAGCAGGTATGTATTTTTTATTAAAGTTATATTATTTTACTTGATAACAGTACAACATACAAATAACAGCATTCGTGGTAACGTATTAATAGACCAATATGAATGGAGACTTATGAATTTTAATGAAGATACATATTCAACGTTTTTAAAATTAATTCTCATCTACAATTAATTTAAATAAATGAATCAGGAGTAGAATAACTTAAAATAAAAAAAAATATAGCTTATGTCACCGCAATAGAGACGACTTATGTCACTTTATACGTTAAAATCCTTGAAAATGTTAAAGCTATAGTGTCTGGGGTTCCTAACTTCGGGGTATTACCCCCGCGGGGTAATCGGCTGTTCTACGGGGGTAACGAAGAACCTAAATTAGTATCGAATAAAAAACAGAAAAAAGTAATTTGTATTGCATTTTTTAAGTGTAATATACAAGCTTAGTTTTATTATTAATTAAAAACAGTAATTTTGGAAAACATCGAATCTTTCTCGAGTTGTTAGATGTGCACTATTACTTGTATTGTTTCAAATTCAAATCATTTATTTCGTCTTAGGAACTAATAGCTCACTAAACGAAAGTTAATTTTAAAAACAAAGTAAAATCAGTTTGCCACGAATGAATGAGTGCCAATTGCCACATAAAACATTAGCCGCTTTCTAACGCAGTTGGGCAAAAGCAAATAACATAAAGTGCGAACATGTTCCGTACTCGCTCAAGCGCCATCTGGCGTCTTGTTCGGTTAATTCACAAGTGTACTCCTTGAGCTTCCATTACAGTTGGAAACAAAGTTTCTCTCACCCTTGTTCTTATATACAACTGTATATTATGTAGCTTTACAAGTATAGAGGCTTAGTAGTATCTATATAAGTACCTAATATTCTTTGATGTGTGGAATTCATTATTTAGGGTTAAGATTAAACGACAGAGGGTTATGGTTTTTTTTATAAATAAAAGTAAGACTCTGCATGAAAGAATGATCATGGTAATATATCTTTTTAAAAATCCTAAAACTACACGCAATTTATCGTGAAGAATAAATTGCAAAAATAACATGCAATGATATCATGATAGTATGAAATGGATACGCAGTTCTGTCTGTATTCAGTATTAGATAAATAATATTGACGTCAGCTATATATTATTCAATTGTTTTAATATGGCGTGTTGCGGTCGGTTACCTCGTATTGACGTACATGTGGTGTTTTTCAGTATTTTTCTGGTAAACTTGCCTATTTGAGACATTTAGAGTTTGATTTCATCCGAAAGAAATTGGTTATAGCTGTGTCATGGACACGGCTGTGTGCTGTACGTGAATACGTTTAAGTTACAGGTTATTTTTTTTTATAAAGTACTTTTTTATGTATTTATTTACGTCGTAAAAGAATCTGGAAATGGCGGCGCTTCCCCCTCCACCGCGCGGATTTTTTACTGTTCTCGCTTATTGTATTTAATTCTTTGATCCTTTAACTATCCAGTGCTATAATTTAATTTTGGATGGAGACGATAGATTCGAAACTACAACGCCAAACTGTATTCCCCTATTTTGTCATTAGATTTTTAGGATTCCCCCTGTTTATCAGCAAATTTAACGACATATTTACGACAAAAATCCTCTATGAGTCAATAAATTGACTTCAGTCGAAGCATTTGTAAATAAGTAAGGCCTATGTTATTTCTAAGACTACAAAATGAAACAAAAGACAGAATATTAAATTAATGACATAAGTTTCTTTGTTAAAAAGCAAATACCTGTTCCCATGATGTCATAGACAGACAAACAAGACAGTTTCTCGATAATCGTCAAGGATATCTTGCTGACGACATGAATAGTAATATTAACGCTAATAGCTTTTACATACGATATTATGATGTAACGGTTGAATATAAATGGTTGCTTCGCGTTCTTATCGTGAGATTAGATGAGATTCGGCTCGACGCCCCCCCTAAACGCCCCTCGTAATTAATAGACGCCCCCGAAAAACTTTTATTATTTATGCTGATTTGGGATGGGGTAATAATTTCTAATATTCAGATGTTGTTATGCCTATTTGGATTGAAATTGACTAAGTACTAACTTGCTTAAAAAGGACATAAAATATTATTAAAATTATTATTTATAATACAGGGTGGCTTATAAGTAGTAGTCCAAACGATACCCGTCGTTAGATAAGATGTTGATCTATCGAACTGACTCAATTTAGCAATATCCTACTCGTATAGCACATCTTATCAGGTATGCAAATCATAAAAAAGTTATACTACTAGCAATATTAAGAAAGTATCAACCAATAATCTGGTGAAAAATGATTTTTCGAAAATTCATAAAATTCAAAATATTTCGAAAACCGTGACACTTTTGTCTAACCTATAGTAAAGTAAGAGTTAGTTCGATAGATAAAGATCTTATCTAACGTTAGGTATTGTTTGGAACACTACTTACTTGGATACTGCCCTAATAGGTATAATTAGGCTTAGTAAAAGATCCACTATGGTCACATTGGGTCATCAATTGTGCTGTTTCTTTTATGTAAGAACGAGACGGCGAATTATTATCGTAAAAATAATGAAGCAAGCAATGCAACGGAAAACATTTTTCTTTTTTTTTACTAAAGATTTAAATTATATTATATATATGTTATTATATATATGTTAATAAAATATAATCGACTGATAAGGCAATATAATACATACGAGATCCTCTGTATTAATAGCTTTAAATCCTTAAGTATTGCAGCAATCTTTTTTAAATCTTACGATTGGTATTAATTAAGTTTATAACAAAAAACCAGGCCAGACTTTCCAAAGATATTCTTTTATAAAAAGCGTATCTTGTTACAATGTACTTAATAACATTTTAATTAGACCTCACGTGAGATTCGCAAGTAATTATCATTAATTATGTTATAACTCGAAAATACATTTATACACCGGAAGGAGTAATTAATTTATTTCGAGTATGCACCAAACGGAGAATATGTAATTATGTTATTATGTTTATTGACCTGCATGGTACGGTGGTTGCCATGCTGAATCGGCGTTCATTGGGTCCTGGGTTCGATTCCCATTAAAATTAGGCTTCCAATATAAACTAATAGTGATAATTAATAAATCAACATAAAACCTTACTATTCTATAAACAAGTGGGGGGGTGATGGATTAAATGAAAATCAAATTAAATGAAAAATATAAATGAAAATCAGAGTCATCCCTATGTCACTCCAATTAGTTATCGTTATTCAATAACGATAACGTTGAAATCCGATAAGCTGTTTAGGCTGTAGACCGAACCAAAGAAATGGACATACATACATACATACATACATTCGAAATCTTTAACCTAATTCTTTCTGTCAGATAACAATTAGTTGTTACTAAGTCATTCTGTTGTTAACCCAAAATAAAATACAATTTCGTTTATAAACTTAAAAAAACTAAATTAACCCAACAATGTTTCCAATGTTAACTAAAAAATGTACTCACTAATAGTTAGTTTTAGTGAGACCAGTTTTAACATAGACCTTGAAAATAGTTATCAGAATGTAAACTCGGATTTCCTGGCTGAGTAATTGTCTCGTTAGTGAGCGGAAAACTAACTGTCATTTGTTATCAACTTAACTAAATAAATATTTAAATTCAACCCTAGAACACCGGGCAGACAATCTACGTATTTTGTGTCTTAGAGAATGATTGGTCCCTTAGTTTTCCACATCAGGTATTCTCGACTTTAAATTTTGGTGTACGTTTAGTAAATTCTCATAATATTGGACAACTTTTGCTATGATAAAGATTCAATATTTCTAATAGTTTAGCCGGTCCCTTGGAGTATTTCGACACTAGCACAATCTATTATCCCTACTAATATTATAAATGCGAAAGTAACTCTGTCTGTCTGCTACGCTTATATGCCTAAACCGATTTTGATGAAATTCGGTACCTATGAAGATAGAACGGAACTTGTCCTTTACATAGTTTACATGTCCATACATAGGATACTTTTTATCGCGAAAAACTCGCGCGATATAACCGAATTCCACTCGGGCGAAGCCGCGGGCGAAAAGCTAGTATTAATTAATACTTTAATAGCCCCTTCGTAGTTCTTTAAAGAAGTAACAAAAGAAGGATACTGTTTACTACTTACATATTTAAATGGTATCCTCAGAATGTTTTTTTGCTCCTTTATCGGCTATTAATAAAAATATAAGCAGTGTTTTTGCATAAATCCGTGACAGTAATGAGTGTTAGCTGCAACCAATGCCATTTTGAACATAACTGATGATTGCTCTTGACACCTTTGTTTGAAAATAGCTGAATGCAGTCACGCGTGTGCTCAAAGATAAGTTAAATATAATAGAGCATTAAATACATATTTAATTAACCTTTATTGTCATCAATATCGCTTGAGACTATACTTTAAAATGGGGTAAAAAAATCTTCTGCTAAAAATAAATACTAGTAAATAAATAAATTATTACATAACGGGACTTTCGCTGAAGAAATTGAAATGTCCAAAAATTTTGAAAAAGAATATCAGGAGCTGAATTTTTTATTGTTTTAAAATTTATAACATAGGGTGCGTATCTAAAAGATTGCAGATTTTACAAAATAAACAGAATGAGAAAACTGCAATTTCTTAGTTGTCAATAACATCCAATTGCTATAATGACCGCCAACAAAAAAGGCAGATTATAAGAGATATAATAGATAAGATATAATATCTATCTATATACTTTATTGCATTTTATTTTAATGAATAGTTTTCGTTCCCCCTATTGGCCTTCAAAACCTCACCCGATCAGACATTTTGAATTTAATCGTTCAATGTAAATAAAAAAAATCTCATACTTCTACAAAACTCATTCACCGAATCATCGAGCGTGCATAAAAGGTTTCATATGGCAACAAGAAA
>LGAG01000058.1:304110-315372 GCA_001278395.1 Lerema accius | reverse complement strand
ACCTAGTTATAAAACCTATAAAAATTTAAATACACATAGTTATTAAAATAGACAAGTAAAATAACTCAATTAAGAACCCCTTATTACGGATCCCAAAAAAGTAGATGAAAAATTTTTCCACGTAAAATGATTTTATGATAAATGATTTTTTAAAACTACGGAGACAACATGTCATTTTCTAAGGATTTTATTAAACAAGAATATTGAGAGACGGTGTGTAAAATGTTATTTCTGTTAAACAAGTTTTGCTATTACAGTTTTAAAGTAATAAATTTAAATGAACTTGGAACATCTGTTTGTTCATTTGTGACCTTGTGGGGTCTTCGACTTATTTCTTAACGACTACCATGAAATATATACGAATTGTTTATTCGCTGCAGACGTCATACCAATATTACTTTGCAAACAGATGAAACGAAAAGTATTATCAAAATTTTAATACTAGAGTTATATTATTATATCATTACGCTCACGAAAGAAATGTATACAGATACATTCCTTGCTCTGTGATTACGCTACAAGACACGAAAAGTCGCTATTTGCAGTTTTTTTTTTTGAGTAAAAATGAGACGGCAAATATTTACCGTAAAGAAAATATTGAGCGGAACACTTTTCGGTTGTTAAGTAACATATATCCCTATAGTATAAAATATGATCAGGTTAAATATCAGAATTGGGTTTAACCCCAGACCCCATAAATAGTGCTTACAAACGTAATTCTTGAACGGCCCCTAAGTACTTGTACCTATCAAACACATTTTTTTTTTGTTTCGAGGGGTAAATCTTTCGTCGTTTTACCCTATCACAATAAAACCTTCACTTCAAACACAATTTGTAATTTAATATAATCAAATCCGAAACTCTCCCTAGAAAGAGAATGCGAGGTACATGAGATATTAAATCTACACTTCCTTTGGTAACGAGACACCGAAGCATCAAGGATTACTCAATAAATAACTTTGACAGCCTTGCCACGTCCTTATCACCTCACAATAAAGTTCAAATTCGCCTAAATTCCATCACCAATAATACAATTTAATTTCACAACGACACTTCAACCTTCCCTTATCTCGTTCGAATAAGGTTGATAATAGAGTGAGTTCAGCGTCAACGTGAAATGCAAGGTTTAGTAGAAAGTTGCTTTAATTTTTTGCTCTTTTGTAATTCCAGTTTTTGTAGGATGTTCCCCAATAGTTGCGATGTTATTATGTTCTAACTGTAATCGTTATGGTGTACGATAACAATAAAAACGTGTTATAGTGAATGTTTTCTGTTATTTTGAGAGATATTATTACCCGAATGCGCCAAGAGAAGGGTAATGTTTTTTAAGCATTTCTATAAATAATAAAATACGCCTCCATACCTCCCCCCTCTATTTTATCAGTCTGGCTTAATAATGCTCTTGTGAATTTTACAATAGGATTATGAGTGTGTGTCGTTATTAATTAATATTGATAAGTTTTAGTTATTTTATTATTATCATCACTATTTAAAAACATAAGCTCTTACCCGTCAGTATCTTGAGAATTACCCCTACTTACTTCAGTATAAACATAAGTCGTTTTAAGGCCATAATTTATAAGGAAGCGATGTAAACACTCCCTCTGAGGAATATCTGATGAACGGGTATAATCTTAATTTAGCTGTTTATTTTACCAACCAAGCGTTACTACGAGAATAAGGCTAAACGCACATTGAACTCTTTTTTACCTAATAATTCTCCCATGTGGACGAATCGTTACCTAGATCGTGATGTACAACGATTGGCTTTAACACTTAGGTTGTAACTTTATAACACCATATTAATGTTAAAATTAACGATTTGGTTATAAAAATATAAGTCCATTATAAAATGGATTCATTGTCACGTAACTCACGATGTGTTAGCCACGATTTAGGTCAAATATATGAACACTTTTCATAGACGTCGCTTCAAGGGAGCAAGTGGTAACTGCCCACCCGTAGAGCCGCAAATAAAATATTTAGTTATGTATTAAAGTATAATTCAACCAAAATTCAACTTTGAACATGGGTTGGTGACGTTCATGATTGATACACCTTTTGTTAGACGAACTAGTACGAATTCGATACTAACTAACAATGAATAGTGATTCTTGTAGTTAACGAATTTCCACAGTGCATGCTGTAAGCCGTACAGCCCATATACGCCTGTATGCCTCTTATAAACAGACTTAACGATTCACGTAAATAAAAAAATAACGACAAAACACGAAAAAAAATCCGTAGGTTTTAATACGCGTCGTTCTTTACATAGTTTTGGTTATAACCACGCTTTGATATACAATCCGGGCGCGCCATTAACAACCGAGCCGTTGAAGTTTAGATCAAAAACATTATTTAGTACCTCACTACATCACAAGGATCGCTAGTGAGCACTCAGACTGTCTGCTCACTGGATTGATGGAACTTGCGTAACATTAACACGTGTCATCCGTGTTTACCAGCTAGTGATTAAAACAATGTTATTGTCATTTATGATTTTGAAAGCCATTTTGCCTTGGAAATATCATTATCAATTGAAGACCTACATAGTCATGTTACCTTTTTATTCATAGTTTTTACTAACGACAGGTAAGTATATAAGTAAAAATGTTCCTGTATCGAAATAGTGTCTCAAAAAATTGTTTATACGAAGACCCTTTTATTTATAATCAGTAATTGTTTTTGAACTTTTAAGTACAGTGGCGTAAAAACGAATCGTTAATCACATCAAATTCAATTTAAAGCAAACCCAGAAGCTAGTAAACCTAAGTTAAAATAATATAGCTCTTACTTACCATATTCTGTAGTTAAAAGGAAACTAAATGCGTGTACACAGAGACAATATTATACAAGCCACACGACAAATGCGTTTCACATTTCACTATGCATATGTATGTACATCCACTTGTTGTGAGTGCATTCCTTACTAGGACAGCTTGACAACAATATGATTTAACCGTAACAGATCCCCACAAAAGAGTCGGCCTACTTCCGAGTAGGGTAAATGCACTACAATCTTTGCCACGCCACTCAGGTTGTTATGTTAATTTCGTCCTAAAAATTTTGTTGTTGCTTGAACATGATTGTCTCAATCCATTTACTTGGGAATAAATAAGATAAATAATGCTACATATTTGTAAGGCTACAATAGGATTCCTTCTTGTTGGAGAACACTCAAAAATACATCACTCACACCGAAAATAGTTTAATTGCGTTGCTGGAAATTGAACCTGGAACCCTTTGCACAACAGTCCATAAAGGAACCAAAAGAAAGCTGCCATTGGTCATGTTACGTAAGAGATACAAAGTTTATTACTATCGTTTGTGGTAACTTTCTTATCATCAAGGCCCGTAACATTTGATAAATTTTTAAACGCCGACGTCGCAAGCTCGACAGGCTGACGTTGACATATGTCACAAATGTCCAAGATCCCGAAACAAACATTCATCTTGTCACACGTTTGAGTCGGAAACCTCTTGACGACATGGACTAAACTTACTACATGTCACACTTTGATGAACACTTGTCAAACGACAAGTTTATTTTAATATTTAATTTCTTTTTTGTAGAATTACTGGCAACCCTCTTTTGATTCGTTTGGGTAAACCTACACCTATTTTTTTTAGAAAAATATTGTCTGTGCCAATCCCGTGCCTTCAAACTATCTTCGTATCAAATTTCACATTAATCGTCCTAACAGTTTGTCCGTAAAGGTGTGCCAAATAGACGCAAAGATTTACTTTTACATTTATAATATTAGGAAGGAAATAATAATTAAGCAAATGAGATATAAGATATAAACTGGTCATTGAGATCAACGCGCAGCAACACCAAATCAAACGGGCAAGTCGAAAGAATAAAAAAACATTCATTAGCATCACAAAACAAAATAAAATCAATCCCAACGAACCTGCTTTATGTTAACAGTTGCGATTTGTGACAATATTTTTGCGTCATAATGAAGACCGAAACAAAAGGTTGATTAGAGTCAGAGGCGCGAAGGCCCGGGCTAACGAGCCTTTGTGCCCAATACCTTTGAATACAGAATTCACCTCGACTGTATTTTGTATTGTTCCTGTATTGAGGTCTTTACCCTTGTTATCCTTTTCACAATTTGACTTTTAACTTTGCTTCTTTGCAGATTACATTTTTCTTTGAATTTATAATGAAGGTTTAATTATTTATTATTGATTCATACTCGAAACTTTGTTTATGACTGGACTCCGCCCGCAACTTGGCCAGCTTAAAGTGTTTTAAGCAAAATAAAAATAGTATTGAACGACATTATTATTATATTTCTGGACTCTTATTATCAAAGTGATTAATTTAATTTCAGTTTAATTCATATCCGTTCAACCATTAGAGATTGAAGAAAAGACAAAAAAATACGCAAACATAATCGCATATCAGATACTCTACGAGTATGACTTTGATTTTATGTTGACTGGAATTTTATTATTATTGTTTACTAAAAAGCTAGTTACATCTACTTAGTCGTGTTGTCTCCGTACACAATAACAACCATAAACCTAGCAGGTGTCTGGTTGCCTTGCGACAACCATGCCATAAAAGTGTATTGGTTGCAGAATAGGTACTCAACAGTGGAAGCCTGAAAGATATTTGCGTCGATCGAGCGGAAATGTTTTATGGGCGGTGTTCTTCGGTCCATTGGGTACCCGGGTCGGTATCGAGTCGGGATTGAGTCGGTATTGGATCGGTATCAGCTTGCTAAATGTCTCCATCTGTGACCTTTGTGACGAAAAATATATGTAAAAAAATTGAGGTTTGGTTTGGTATTAAAGACTTGAAAGGATTGTTGTTGTTTGAGTCGTGCTTTCAAATTACTTTCGGATTTCGGAGATGTTTTGCATAATTCTTTGTCTTTTTACAACATCAAAAGGAGTTTCTTTATTCGTATTTTTGTACGGTACAGTAATAACTTGGTTGTTTATGAACCGGCGCCAACGATCATTATTAGAGTTCAATACTTTTAAAGTAATAATAATGTGCATTTAATTTATTTTACTTACTAAAGTAATGTAATTTACATAGATCGTTACATTTGATGTCTAAACGACTTAAAAGATTTGAACATGTAAGCGTTCTTTGGATTCATATCTTCATCTGCTTAAAATTAACCTTTAAATTGTTTTTAGTATTCCACTAATTTCAATACTCCTCCAAATGGAATTTTACAAAAAAACCTTAACAACGCCTATAGGATCAGGGTTATGGATTAAATAACGATATAGTAAAACGTAACGATAACGCTCAACGTCCACTCGGCCGGTTCAAGTGTAATGACGTCATATATCTGGATAATGTCCTACTGAGCGACATCTGGCGGCGACGTACAACGACTAGCTTGTGTCCGACGGTTGCTTCTCTCCGATTTATTAATTAAATATATCGATTATACTATATCTCTTGAGAGTGAAATGACATGATTGATGGTTTGAATTAAATCAATGTTACATTAATTTTAAGTTGGTCATAGATTTTGTAAAGAAAGATTTGATTTAAGCTCGTGTTTGATGTTTGTACAGACGCGCGACTACAATGCGACAAAAATACAACAAATTGTCGCAATGTGAATAGTTTCGTTGAGAATTAATATAAAGCGCTCGATAACGACGTGCAACATTCTATTACGCGCGTATGAAATTATGAATCGAAATCGAAATACTATACTAAATTTTAGTAGCAATGTTTGTCAACAATATTGACTATTGGCATATAGAAACTTTATTTATTGACTAGCTTTTAATAATATGTAAATAGATTAGGTTGCAACGTAGACAGACTTCGACCTTTGCAAATAAATTAATGCTAATTTCTATCAAAGAACAGGTCTGACAGGTTTCTGCACTCAGACTATTGTATTTTAATCTTAGAGGGCATTTCTAATTACATAAAAAAATTTAATTAAAAAAAGGTTATCGTTTAAATAAAGGTGAAAAGGTATCGTTTAAATAATATGTAAAGGGTTAACTTTTAGAGCCCTTTTTAACCATTGCATGTACGAGTTTAGATAAGGCATAGTTAAAGTTTACATGGAGAAGAAAAATAGATTTAATAGAAACAAAACGCTCACTACCACACTACTTATACACAGACACGTCACTCACTTTGATTGGCTTTGTGACAAAAAATTACATTGACGTTACTTAGTAGAACGTAAACTCCTTTACTCAATAGGCTATATCAATGAAGTAAACTTCTTCAAAGTACTTATTACTGCATTTGTTAAACATTTTTAAAGTAATTTTAAATTAGAGTAAGAAAGAGACACATATAGTAACTGTAATTTCAGTCTTTATGTAATGAAACAGGCTACCTAATGTAGGTAGTTAAGGTATAAACGCAGTCAAAACATCAACTACTAACATTTCACGAAGGTCGGGGTTCGATTCCTCTATTGTTCCCACTTGTTTGTATAAGTAATTCAACCTTATGTTTACACTTTTCATATAACAAGCAAAATGTATACGTATGCTTATAATAAGTGTTATTTTCCTTTGGACTACGGCAAAGAACCCCAGATTTGGGACCATCGTTTATATTTTAGATTCAGAAGTCAATATTAAAGAGAAAATGTGGACGATAACATTCTTATTTTATTATCCATACGGGTCGCCAATACAGTTGTCGTGTAGGGTTGTCAAAAACAGGTCAATTAAATTACCAGTTAGAAGTTGAAAACGACTAAAAAAATAAAGATTTTTTATGGAAATAGCTGAACGATTAGACAAGCTAAGATAAGTCATTGAAAGGTTTCACCAATGCGTTGTCAACACAGCTATTTGAAAATAAGAAATGCGTGCCGGATTTGAACTGTGGAACTCCCGTTGTCAGACCAACGTTCAAACCACTAAGCTATTATGTTTGAGATTATATAAAAAAATAAGATTTCTTCACAATAAATAGTATGGGCTATTTAAGTATTATATAATCAAAAATATTACATAAAAAAAATATGTAACGCAATTTTCTTGTAAAATGTTATGATGCGTTATACATATAAGTGGGAGGGGGTTAACAACAACATTGATTAAAAAAAAACTAAAAAAACTGGAAAATATAATTCTAGTAAATGGGCAAAATAACAACTTTTTTATGTAAATATGGTTAATTGTGTGTTACGTAACATTTAAGGAGGGGGATAAAAAACGTTACGGAGCGTTACATGGGGGGGAGGACGGTGGTCAATAACCTTCCAAAATGCGTTACTTAATACTCAAAGGCTTCCTTAGTAACCCTTTTGGAATAATACATTTTGAAGCCCACTTTTTGCACTGCCCACATAATCACAGTAGAATCATTTATTTCTCGAATGCGTAATGTCGAACACATATGCATGTGGCTCTTTGACTGTCAACTCACATTTGCAATTACTTGTAATAACAAAACAGTTGTTATAGGGTTGTCAATCATCATTTCATCAATCATTTTGCAAGATGGGACCTATATTAGGTACTATAGTTTGTTCAGTAAAGATGTATTATGTATAGTAGTCATTTAATTACACGAAAAATGTTTACTGGGTAAATGCAATTACGACCATGACTTATTTTAAAAAAAGGGAGCTATCACGTATGTCATTATCATAATAGGACGAATCAAATCACATCTCATTCATAGAAATCTAAAAAAAAAATCTTAAGTCTCAGACTGGAGAGCTAGGCAAAGGAATAAACGTACATACATACCCTTGAAAAGCATTAACTTCCTTCAGGTACAGTCGGTTTAAAATACCAAAAAATATATCATTGTTAGTAGAAAATAAAGGCAAATATTACAAAGAGAAAGCTTCCTTTTAATTTAGCCAACAACGCATTGATACCTTTAATTAACAAAAGTCCATGGGGATCGCTTACCATTACCATAGCAGTCTTCTCATTTAGCTATTTCCATAAAAAACGCATTAAAACTAAATTACACCGGATCTCATTATTGACAACCCTACAGTGAGCACTTTTCCTACGACCAAAGAAACCATTAGTGCTCCGGAATGGCCTGCGTCTGAGCCCTGATATAGACTGCATATATTTAGACTGCCTAATGCCCTGAAGTACGAGTACTCTGTTATTTCAACAGCGAACAAAGTTTATTACTCTGTGGCACGCAGTGTTAGTATTAATTTCTCTGTTGTGTAGTGTTTAACTTTTATGCTGACTGCCATTTTACTTGTATAAACCACAATAAAATGAATAGTTACTTCAACTAGGTATGTAACAGTTATATTATATCAATGGACGAAAGGAAAGAAAATATGGACAAAGTGGCTGACGATATTAATAAAAACGGTAATCAAAATTTTGGAAAATCCTACGATGAATGAAAAAAATCATGTGGAAACATTTGCTTGTCTGTCATCAACAGAAAATATTTAACAAAGTCAGAGAGACATAAAATAATTTATTTCTAAACTTTACTATTGCACCCTCTAATGATTCGAATAAGGTTTCATAAATCTAAAATAAAACCACAGAGAGATAATTTCATAATAGTACAGAAAAAATTCAATTCAACATTCTACGTACCTCAAACCTACAGATAAACTGATGGCGGATCTGTTTCAAAAGGTCCGTACTTTAGGAGTTCATTAAAATCTGTCTGATATAGTCTGTAATCCGGGTTTCAATTTAGATTTGAAGTCCAGACAGCGTCATCTATAACAAGATCTAAATGGAATCTGAATTTACATTACGATTGCTAATTTCTGTCATACTGGACAGACCACACCTAGTTATTGCGATGTAAGGAAACCAATCTTTTAGATAGTATCTAACAGCCTTTAAATTGGTCCACTAGTGGACACAAGTCTCCCCTAGCTTGCGCCACTGCCGGTCCTGTCCTGTGCCCTCTGAATGGAGCGGATACCCGCTGTTTTCTTGGATTATTCTTGAGGTAATCAGTCTACCAGGGGGCGTCCAGCAATAAATAAATAAACGTTAACACACTCATACCCCCGCAGTTAGAACCTTGCGCAGTCAGATAAAAAGAAAAAAAAAGTTCATTTTTTTGTCAAGGACAATATCACCTGAAACAAAATGACAACTATACCTCGTTTTTAAATTAAAAGGTAAACAATGTTACAGAGTCTTTATATTGTAATTATCGATTTAAAAATAATACAGACACAAATTAAAAAATTAAAGAATAAACAATAATTTTATGTTAAAATAAATTTCTTTATACTTCTAAATATATTTTTAAATTAATGAGATGAATAAAAGTAGTGCCAAGATTGTTTAACCTTTAATATACTATAAACAATACGTACATACTATATTATGTCTATAATAGCACTGGGAAAGCTTACAGACAATGGCAGACTACACAGTCTTGCAAATGCATTTGTCTTGTCGGGAATCACGACTGAGACAGCACCGGAACTTCCGCCACGAAAATTATCGTCCCTCACTGTATTAATTTCGGACTTCGCGTTCAACTTTATTAGAATACGAGTACGACTCATTTCTACGTTAAATTCCCCAAATAACCTTGTTAGGTTTAGCTGCGAAGGCAATGATAAGTGCTTTAACTGTTAATCCGGGTCTAATCTGGGCTTCGTTTTAAATCCGCTGTTAATTGATGATTTATCCGGGTGATGACCTGTAGGTATAGCGCGGATGTTATACCTAATGTAGTTCTAGTACCAAAAACTTCACAAACAATCAAATTGCTTGATGTTTTTAAATTTAAAGATACAACCAATATTATTCAAAAAGGAACAGATTTTTTTTTTCAATTTTCATTATTCTAAATTCAAATTTAATAGAATATTTTTTACTCTACTTAATTTTTCACGTAATCGTGTCTTTTGTATTGTTATTGAGGTATAAAGACTAGCAAGATTTTAGCATAAAATACTGGATATAATGCTTTCCCTAAAGCCAGACTTGTTAAAAATAGTAAAAAGAGTTCTCAGAGGAACTTTTCAGACAGGAGGGAACTTCTTAAAATTCTATTTACAAGATCTGTGCATAGTTTGGAATTATTAAGAACTAGCTGGACGAAGCTTCATGGGCGTTGATACCGGCAAAGGAAAAATTTCCTTGAAACTTTTAAAGAAGTAC
This sequence comes from Lerema accius, assembly GCA_001278395.1. Taxonomy (NCBI): domain Eukaryota; kingdom Metazoa; phylum Arthropoda; class Insecta; order Lepidoptera; family Hesperiidae; genus Lerema; species Lerema accius. Next base: position 305,286 of record LGAG01000058.1, on the reverse strand, counting down.
AGCGAAGTTGTTTTAAAAAATAATATAGATCAATGTTGACTGTGATAAGGAAGTGAAAACGATTTTGCCTATTTATTATTATTTGAATCTGTCAAATGATTGTTTAATAAATAATAATAATATGATAGGTAAGTATTTTCTAACAAAACTTTAGGAACTTTTTATTCTAATGATGTAAATATTTTTTTCTTTTTTTTTATAATTATAGTTAAGTGAGCTTATAGTGCCTGACGAAATAAATGATTTCAATTTTGTTTTTTTTTTACATTTTGACAAAGTATAGACTCGTTCGATATCCCTGGCTGGAAAATGTCAACTGTCAAGTGGGATTTCTATTTGACATTACGTCACGTTTCTTTTGTATTAAACATTGTAAAGCATACGTTTTGTTTTATTTCCTACATTATGTATAATAATAAACAAAAAAAAATAACTCTCTATATTTCTCCTCATTGTAAAATTTGTGTGCTTTTATATGCATTTGTATGCATTGTAAATTTTTGTACAGCATAGAAAATACAATCAATATTGCCAGTATAAGAATCTGTTAAATTAACTATAGCTAAGACCTTCTTGTCAATGCTCAAGCGATTTTCTCCAATTCAATTAACCTAAACAATAACCTTCAGGCTTTGATAACACTGATGACACTGTTGACGATCGTTCACAACTGGGTGACTATCTTGAATAGGTGCTTAATGTCACAGAAAACTTTTTTCTTATCTGTGGCAACTTCCGGCCTGACTTAAATTATCTGTACTCGAAAATAGGGACGGTGATAATTGATTCTATTTTTAAATTTATTTATAGTTAGGTAGGAGTCGGATTTTGTGAGAATTGTTTTTAGTATCTTCCTATTATTTTTTACGTTTTACTATAAATAAAACGTGGGATTAAAAAAAATGTTTTTATTCAATATTGGAGCTCTCTATACCTTTAAGTAAATGTAGGTAACTTTACGAAAAACAAAAAAAAATCGTTAACAATCGAACTGCGTAAAGCAATAATTTGTGTAACTTAAAATTTTGTAGATAGTTTAGAAACAAGATACGAGTATGTTAGCGTCTACAAATTATACAATTTTAAAACTTATTTAACACAAAATTTCATTGACTCTAGAGAATCACCAATTTATTTAACCACAACTCCCTCCGCTGTTCTCTTAAAAAAAAACAG
>LGAG01000058.1:286673-301636 GCA_001278395.1 Lerema accius | reverse complement strand
TCTATGAATAAAAAACTTTGGGAACGTCTGGTTTATGCTATTCCATGGTGGTTAAAAGTCGTGTTCCAAATGAGGTAATTTTAATTAAAAATAGTGGTCCATTATTCGGTCCAAGCCAATGCTAACTGATAAGCAAAATAATGTATGTCAATAATTCAGTCAAATCACGTCTAACTAACTAGGGACCAGCAGTTACGTCATAGCGAGAATAGCCATTGCCCATTAATTACGTCACATTAATTATGGCGTCATATGGCTGTTCACCTCATACGCCATGCATTGTTAATCGGATCAATATTGGATTGATGGCTAACGGCTGGATTCGTTAATGAAATACCTATGTTTTGATTGAAACCAATTTTTCTGTTATACTTCGGCATGTTTAAGCTTAGTAAACTAAGGTGCTTGCACCAGTGATGGACCGAATAACGAATCTAACTTCCATCGTTTAAAATACAATAATAAAAATAAACGCTCAATTTTACATTATTCATTCGTTATTATTACTTTAAAATAAAATATTTCTTTTTGATTTTAGTATATTAAAAATATAGGTGCATTTATTGACAATTTATCGAATCAATAATATCAGAAATATAACTAAAATAAAAAAGCGTGTTTGTACAGGATTCTAATTTAAACAATTAATGTTCATGATATACATATTTATAAGTGACGTCACGCCGATCGTAACGTCCTACACGTTACCGTGGTCCTGTAATGTAGTGACAGCATAGACCCGGGGAGAATTTGACGTTTCATTTGATTGCATTACATTGATTGACGTCAGTGGTTTGAAATATTTTATTTTACATCCAAACACGCAATGGTTTGGGTGCGGTATTAAGTGCTCGTGACGTGTAAAGGGAGTTAAAGTTGTCAGTTCATAAAACACAATCGAGGGCTAAAGCATGGGGATGTATGAAGGTGATTGGCGGTCGTTATTGAAAAATATAGAATACAATAATGCCTATTAATTAACTAGACACTGAGAATTAAGAGAAGTATATTATTCAGCTGTGGCCTCGAAAGACATGACATTTAATTATACATCCGGCTACCCTTGTTCCCCGAAACATACCGGCATAAACCCAGATAGCAGAAAACAAGTTTTTTACAAACTCTCTTTTGGCTAAGACGTTTTAAACATGTTACCATAGCAAATTAAAAAAAAACAGACGTGCACGCAACAGTGGCTCTTACCCTACTGTTACATAATACGTCACAGTATACACAACATAATATTATTACGATTGATTATCGAATCCATTTGCAAGTATTACGTAAAGGTAAAATAAAACATTGACAACCATACAAAGCCATCGCGGCATTGGTGCGGTATCCACGCACTCCCATGATTTACATTTTCTGTACTTTTAAAAAGTTTCCTCCTTCCGGTAACTGTCAGTGAGAAATGGCGGGAAAGCCCTGATTGACGTCACGGAAACGGTTTGAGAAATTCGGCGTACGAATAGGGTTGTTACAATCGAATACCAAAATCATTTGAATTTTTTTTAGATCATTTTAGAATGACTTAAAAATTCGAAAAATATTAAGTAACTTTTAACAAAAAGCTTTGAATTATTTTACGAGAATTTATTTGCCATCGTTTTTTTTGTCTTTTATCCGGCAACCCTACATGCAAACGCTAAGAAAATTCAAATATGTCAGAAGGGGAAATTTTGGCTGCGATGGGGAAATATTGAGTGTCACGTAAGTAAATTTACATTATTTATATCTTTGTAAACGTAAACCGGGTTCAATCTAACACTAAAACTATCGTTTTTCGTTATATGATACTTGTTTGAACATGTTCGTTATTTTGACTTTCAAAGTTTTAACCCTAAGTAAAAAAATAACAATTTCTTTCGAAATAATTTGTACTAACCTTTACTAAACTACTTACTAGTAGCGGAAAAATTGGAATGAAATGAAACTATGCAATATTGATTTGTCTCCTTTATATTCTTGAATCTTATATTGGTAACTGTTTGCTGATTTTAGAAAAGAAACAATAAGAATGAAAGAAACGCAATTACTTGCCAATTCAATTTTTTCAGTCGTTTATGGACCGATTTTGGTGACTTGTCGAAAATGTGCCTTTCGATATACAGAAGCGCAAATGTATTTTCACTATTGTTGTATTCGCCATTATCTTCAGTGATCTTTTTTTATTAACTACGATACAAAGTGCTGAAAATATTTTCCCGACATTGTTTGTAACACATAAATTTTAAATAAAAAGTAAAGCAACAGAAATTCCGAGTGAAAATAAAATCTCGGGCGAATCACTCAAGTAACGCCTGTCGAACACACGACATATTGTTAGCGCTTCGTAGGGTTGCCACATGCCCTTTAAATTGACGAATAAAAAATAATATTATATTCGACGTGCTTTTTTTTTTGTAATAATGCAGAGGCAAGTATAAATGTGGGATTTGGAATACTTAAACTTATGTATATCAAGATTCGCACAGGCTCGGATTCCCTCGTAGATTTCCACAAATGTTATTGTAGGTAACACGTTTCCTTTACGAGACGATGTGGTCGCTCAACGACAAATTCCTGCGATAAATTTAAAAAAAAGTTCTAGATGGTGATAAGAATTTAAACCTTCCCTGTTAATGTTCTCCGTAATACTAATCCTATCAATTCAAACTAGACATAATGAGATATGGTCAGGTCCTCTATTCCTCATTATCACCTGTCACTAATAGTAACAGGTCTTACTAACCAACTAACAGCCTCATAAAATCCTACGTAAGGTTTTCATGTCTATGGGCGATAGGGAATGATGGCACTGCAAGCTTGTTTGCTATTCTCATACCAAAAAACTTGCAAGCGACAGCCCTACAACATAGCGAAATTCTCAGCAGTTGTTCATTTTTGAAGCCGGCGCTCTGTACGTCTGTACGTCTGTTTACAGTTTGATTTGTTCGTCTGTCGGTCGCGAGATTCCTTAAGACTCAGAACGTCTTTCACACAACTGACGTCTACGTTAAATTATGTTGTGGGCGATACTTTGTTTCTTTGTTGTGTACAGAATAATAATAAAGCTGAAGAGTTTGTTTGAACGCGCTAATCTAAGAAACTACTGGACCGATTTGGAAAATTCTTTTAGTGTACGATAGTCCGTTTATCGAGGAAGGTTATAGGCTATATAACATCACGCTAAGATGCATAGGAGACGGCATAATTACACGGGTAGAGAACAGTAAGTGCTTAGAGCTTTAGACGATAGGATGGAAGACAAAATTTTTATTTTTAATTTGCTTACCTTTTTTTAATTACTGGTATTAAAAATAAGGCTTAAGCTGTACTTTTTAAATCCATTACGCGATGAGGGTAGTGTATATTAGGGTAAACATGAATTTTAATATGAAGTATGAAATGGTAACGATGTTTCTAGAGGCAAAGGGAGGTAACTTAAATTTAAATAAAACTTATGATTTTTTTTATTTGTTTCAGGTAAGATCATCAGCATGCTGGATGTTCAGAAAATTAATATTCGTGTAAATCACATAATTTAAAAAATTTCGATGTTTGCCATGTCTGTTCGTTCGTCTGTCCATCAGTATGAAACTCGGTCAGAATCATTCAGGAGTAGAGAGATGTAATTTGACTTAGGTATACATATTTATTACGCCGACAAAACAATAGAATACAATCTTCAAAAAAAGGTTTTTTTGAGTACCTCTCATAAATGTAAAGTGGGGAAGAATTTTTCTTGCGAACTGACAAGCCTCCCATATTACGAGTGGTTGGCACGCAATTGGCAGTTTTTTTATAATTACGCAATGTTTTATGTGCTATAGAATGATGGTGACCATTTACCATCAAATGATCACTCTTATTTGTCAGGTATTATGAAAAAAAACCTTAACTCCAAAAATTTTTGGTGAAATCTCCAATAGCGACCATCGAATTTAAACGCATAACAATTTTATTTCTCCCATATTTTACACATGTAAGTCGAAAAAAGCCTTTAAGCCTTTATTGTAAATTACAACTTATTACCTTTCAATATTGGACAAAAGCATACATTATTATTATGCCCGCGTCAATTTATTTCTGACAATAGCTTCTCGCACGAAAAATAAATTCCGATATCTTCAAAGAATACAATATTTACAACTCACTAGGACAGGTGGCGTGACTCGTAAGTACAGTGTTTAAGGATCAAAATTGTTTGATTCTATCGTCATCCTAAAATGGGTAGCACTTAGCTTCAAAGTATTAAAATCTAAGTTTATTTCATACGCAGTGCAATAAAACGCCTACGTGTGTTATTTTGAACTTGAATATGATTTTATATGATGTACAAAAAAATGAGCATAGTCCATTGTTAGCTACAGTATAATAATATTCTCTCTTCCACTAAGGAGGTATTCACCACGCTGCTTCAGTGTCGATTGATGGAGGCGTTAGGCCAACTCAAAAATCAAAGTTCACATAATATATACTTACACAGTCCTATAACTGTCCTATTAGTATCCTATAACTGTCTTATACTATAGCTATCCGATCCTATAACTGTCCTATCCTATAGTTTATGTCCGTCGACTATTTCAAAATCTTAATTTCAACGAGTTAGCTATCCCTCTCTTCCCCATTTGACAACACTTATACCTCCTTGCATTAAAGAGGCACTCGTATATGTATATGTTATAAGTTAAATTCAGTTCCGAGTATTAACAGCGACGTCAGGGGTACAGTTCACAGGTGCAAGCAGACGTAATTACACCCCTAAATCTACCCTTATTTTAAACAAAATAATTCTCGCGTAAACGTAATCAAAACCGCCATTTTGCTAAACAAAATTAATAGCGTATTCGTCCCACCCCTCTTCCTCCTCACTAATGAAAATTGGGGATGTTCACCCCGAAATTAGATATTAATTTGGCACACGACCCTTCACGGGACTTTACAAGTTTCATACTTCATGCTTATAGAAAATAAATAATGAGTATGTGGGAAATTCTTCAAATTAATTTGTTACCTTATTGCACAGGGATCATCTAAGCGTTAGAATTGAAAACGTAGCAATTTGTGTTTGTCATAGTCCACAAAAAAGAAAGGTTTAATATGGTCAGGAATCTCATGACTGACCATTCTGATAGCAAAATTATGTGAACGGTTAAATTCAAGAGTAAATTGAATAACAATATTGAAACTCTCTTCAATACATGAAAACAAAACTTTTCCCTGTTTCCTTTCGTGACATAAAAATTAGTATTATTCTAAAGTTTATAGCTACCTATACTCGTAACTTGTTATATCAGACATAGTTACGTGTTCAAATCATCGAAGGGGAATCGAAATGCGTTTATAAATAAAACAATTCCCTCTATACGACACCGGGTCGGTATACGGTGCTCGTACCCTCCTGAGTGAAGCAAATCACGGAAATCTATAGAAAAATTCTTGTCTGTCAATATCATTGTTTCAAATGTCATGAATTTTATAAATAACTGATGCATAAATATATCACAAATGCTTTTTAGATTTTTTTGACTCATATTGACTTTGACAGTCAAATTCAAATTGAAAGATTCTTGATTGTTGACGATTTAATTTAAAATTAAAATTGATTTGAAATCATGATAAATATAAACAGTATTTTAAATATTCCTAATCATGTAGGTTATATAATTCTTCGCCACCCCTTTAGCCTATTAAAAAATTAAACCTGGGTATCATGGGAAGGTAGGTGTGTCATCATAATCATCATCGCAACCCATAACTGTCCCACTGCTGGGCTCGAGTCTCTTCCCATAGTGTGAGGGGTACATACAGGTCATAGTTCACTACGCTGGCCTAGTGCGGATTGGCAGACTTCACACACCTTTGAGAACTTTATCCTTCACCGTCGCAAGTGATTACTGTCTAATACGCACAAAACTTTTTAAATTAGAGGTGCTTGCCAGGGGGTTTGAATTTGAACCCAGGTACTCCGGTTCGAGAGACCAATGTTTAAACCACTAGACTATCACTGCTATAGGTGTGTATTTGTGCTATTTGCCTACAGAGATGTGGCTCAAATATCAGACGCGGTCTCCAAACAGGTGTGTGGGGAGAATTCAAGTTTAATGTTCTGAACATTTTGCTTGAGCCGCGCTAGCCCTCTGTGTGCTACAAGGGATAAGCTTAAGCGATTAGCGTTTTATAAAAAAATATATAGTACGAGTACGTAGGCCTACTTCAAATGACGTATGAACTAGCGTATCAACTCACATTGCGCTTTTAATAACCTATTTTATATTTGAACACAGATTATTCCAGCGTTTATCTACTCTCAAAAATTAATTAATAATACATTTATTTCCAACTTAGGGGAATATTATGTATAAGTTAATCTTAAGTATTATTGAAAAAAAATCCATTATATTTTTTCCTTGCCAAATCACTTTTTAAGCATTAATAATGACTATTGGAGGAATTAATAAAATACCTTTGTTCAGTAGAACTAAACCCTCAATCGCTACTATCTTATAACTTAACCCCCATTTTCACCTCCGAAGGGTGAGGGTTAAACCCCATGGAGGAAACAACGACCCCATTCGCGATAGCCATCACTCCCTGATCGGAAAATAGGTGCTGTTTGTAACCCAACCGTTGCGTTATTCACAATCCACTTACACCAAGGAAATAAGCTGAGTTGAACACCAAAACAAAAGGTTTAATTTGATTTCGCGAGAACGCAGGGTTGAATTTGTGATTTACGACCCGATGCACCCATTTGGCGATTAAGGGTTGATCGGATTGGTAAAGAAAAGGATAATTAGGGTGCTTAGATTTTTTGAAATGGCCTACATTGATTTTGTTTTTGATAACAGCTTACACAATAGTTGTACAATTAATTTTTATCTTCTATTTAAAAACCTATGTAATTTTTGGTCAATGCTGATCAATAGATTATAATTGAATTTTGCAATAACGGCATTTCAATATCTCTAAAGTTTAGTTAGACTCTTTAATGCATCTTGACAACAGCAATCTAGTCTCAATCTATCTCGATACCCTATCAAATACACCCAGTTTTTTTTAGCTAAATCAGTCCAGGTGTGTCAAATAATTTGGTGACAAATACAAGAACAAAAGAAAAATATATAGGCATATAAAAATGTCCCGTAAAGTCTAGAATAAATATTTATTTACGTACGTAGTTTTTTACATACTTGAAGTAACGATTTGCATAAAATACTTTCGCAATAAAGACAAGTGAGGTGTTGCTTCATATTTCACACTTACGAGTACATACATACATACACAAATATCGTAATTAAGTATAAAATTCCTCACGCTCTCGTCAAAACTATTTTATGCGATCGTAAAAATGATATTTTACCAATGTTACAAAATCATTTAAAACGCGTGGGATTAGTGTGGGTGGTGTGCAGTAAAAAGGCCAAATATGACTGTTATTACCAAGGTTATGAGACAAGGAGTTTCGAATTCAAATCCTGTAGCTTTAGTAGTACTTAACTCATTAATTCTTATGTCTCTCTTAAAGCAATTCAGAAGCTGAAAGATACGCTAATTAGGGCGAGCGCAGACGTCCAGAATTTTTCAGATTTTGATTTAATAGTGGGGGGAGCGGGGTTGAAAGAACCAAGGGCAAGTCTTTTTCTGTTATGAAAATGTTTGCATCGGCACAACTTACCCCTGACTCTTTCTACTCTGCTCTCCCCTACTGTCAGTAAATTTGAAATCCGAAAAATTTCAGATATCTGCGCCAGGCTTCTAGAATTCAGAATCTAATTCCTGATGAAAATTCCGGTCGTCTCCGGTCACCCTTAGAAGTTAGAAGTAACTGTTAAAACTAAGTTATCTTCGAAACTACTCATTCGACTTAACAAAAATACATCAGTAAAATATTACGATACCGCTGAGTGACAGAATAAATTTTATTTTTTCAATCTCAAGTACACCCGTGCGACGCTTGATCGGATTACTAGTATAGTATCTAATAAATAGTTAGACTGGGTTCAATAGCCAGGTGACGTACCTACAGGTGGTAATTGACCACGAGAAATTAAATTTAATTAAGTCAACTTGCTCACGACGAATTTCACTTGCATGTTATGTTACTATCATAAAATCTGATACTTTCATTTGGCAAACCATATCTTTAAAAAGATACTAAGTTTGATTATTCCTCTAGGGTTTATTTCGCTTTCGAAATTTCAAAACCTTATCACAACTACTTAGATAAGTCATTAGCAAAACGTACAAAAATTATGATAATAATTTAATATTTTTTCATTAACAAAGAAATATTGTATTTATTCCTCAAATGCATTTGGACGCATCCTAGAAGCCAGTACATTTATAAGTGCCTGTGTTACCCACACTGTTTGTCGCGCCAGCTAGTACTATAACATAGTTGATAGAAATACGAATGTGTTAATAGGCTCAAGTGTTCAAACAAAGCGTATGAGGTGAGGCCGGCCCAGGCAAGTTCAAATACCTACGCATTAAATCGTAATTCGAGTCCAAACTCAATAATCTCATTCCCGGTATAAATGTTTACTTTTACTTGTTCATAACCGTAGAGCTCACTCGCCTGACTCGTAGCGAGTGAACGATAAGCGAGAATCTGTTTTACTTCATACGTACAATAAGACTAGGCGCACACTAGGCAGCCAGGCTGCGGCAGCCGAAGTGGCTCAGTGCTTTTAAAGTTAACTTTAACCATTCGATATTTAATTGCAACATTTTTTTACATAACATCATCAGGTTTAACAAAAATCAAGGTTTGTTCATTTTATTAATATCAAGAAAGACGTCAAGTTCCTATAATATAATTTATAATAATGGCTTGGGCGACCGTTACAGTTTCTATGTTGGAACTTGCAATGTAAATAATGTTACAAAATTTAATAAACATAAAACAATAAATAATTTTTAAAGTTTGAAATAAAATGTCTGTAATTTATAGTCTTTTTCTACATTGTATTTCTATTAAGATTAATTAAGGTCGTATATTTTTCTTTAATCTAACTTTCAAATCATTATGCTAGTATTAAAATATCGAATCCCTGTGTACCTCGAAAATACAAAAAATAGTCGCCAGTTCAGGTAAAAAGTAATAGCATCCAAGCTAATATATAGCCGTCGTTCTAACAATGACCTAACTGAGGTAAATGTTTAATATTAAAACTCTCAACGACCCGAGTGACCCTGCGACTTACTAAGCAGCTTGTGATTGAATTAAACAGCTGAATATAGTTCGTTTTGAAATGGAAATTTAAATTAACTCTTGTTTTAATACGGGGATAATGTGATTTATAATTGACGGCCTGTAGCTTAGTTGGTGAGCTTGGTAGACTCACGACGCGTTTTGGGTTCGATTATCGGTTGAGGCAGATTTTTAAACTGTAACATTAGCGTCACTAAGAAGGGCCAGAGGGTCGATCTTTTGAGTATAAATGACGTAAACTTCAATTTTTTTTTATTCTAAAAAACACGAATAGGTAGGTATAATACACAAGTTAGGTTCTATAAAAAAACCTTCCTTTTATTTTCCTGAATGTAATTTTTTTTTAAACTAACATTATTTTAGCAGTTATTAAGGTCAAAAAGTGGCTGTAAATAAGAAAAAGATGAAAGTTACTCCTCACATCTTTAAAAGCAGTATAACTATATTATTACACTTCGCTAATTTAAGTACATATTCTGTACCTTATAAAAATATATATGACAACATATATAAGAGAACTAAGTACGTCGGCACTGCCATTGAATACTCAATGACGAGGTAAAACTTTTTCCGTTACCAAAGCTTTACTCATTTTATCACAAAATTAGTTTCCTAAGACACCTCAGAAACTTTTATCTCTACATGTTAACAAGTTGTATGAAATGTACGACTTCTTTTTATACTAAATACTGCTGGAATAAAACCTATACGAGTTAGGATGGTTTAGGACACGATTATATGTTACATTGATGGTTAATCTAAGGTTTAAATTGGTAGTAACTAAACAAACCTGCGTGCTAACCTTGCGTGACAGAAAAATCAATTTTTTTTACAAACATGTCTACACGATTATATGTTAAATTCATGATTAATCTAAGGTTTAAATTTGTAGTAACTAAACAAACCTGCGCGCTAACCTTGGATGACAGAAAAATCAAAGTTTTTTTTTTACAAACATGTCTTTTAAACATAACCCTACTACATAACCGAAGAAGTAAAGACTTAAGTCACTACTTAAGTAAACTTTTTTCACTCAACTGCGTCAGTAGGAGGGTAATGTTTTTTAACAGTTTGCTATGTATGTCATCATTACAACCCATAACTGTCCCACTGCTGGGCTCGGGTCTCCTCGCACAGTGTGAGGGGCGCAGGCCATAGTCCACCACGCTGGCCTAGTGCGGATTGGCAGACTTCACACACCTTTGAGAACTTTATGGGGAACTCTCAGGTGTGCAGGTTTCCTCACGATGTTTTCCTTCACCGTAGCAAGTGATAATTAGTATCTAATACGCACATAACTTTTTAAATTAGAGGTGCGTGCCGTGGGATTTGAACCCAGGATCTCCCGTTCGAGAGACCAACGTTCAAACCACTAGGCTATCACTGCTTTTTTTATGTATGTATGTAGGTCCATTTCTTTGGCACGCTCTACAGCCTAAGCAATACATTTTTGGTACATTTATATGAATAGTATCATTAACTTACCGAAAATAAAAACAGATTTAAATAAATCTGATTACGTCCCCTTCATTCTTTAAAATTTAAAAATATCATAATTAATTTCAAAATTCACTATATCTGATAAAGACGACCCACCAAGACGTAAAATGAATTATTTAAACCAATTTTTCATAGACAAACTTACCACCCTAAGAAATTAACTTGTTATTTATTTATAACCATAACTCGTAGATACTCATAGATACTAACTATTTTTAGCACGTGTTTGAAAAATGGGATGATAAAATATGTGTCCCATAAAAAATATGGTTTTATTAATGGGTTATGATTAAATTATTATCTGTGGTTGCGAGTTAGTTGTCATTATTTTTGATATATTTGGGGATAATTGTAACGTGGCTTTGAAAGAGTTTTATGGGCGACATGAGATTCATTTTTAATACGATATTATAAAGATGTGATTCAATTCTTCAAAGCTTTGTTAGTTAAGTGGTTGTCGAGAGATTTATAGTTCGTTTTGGTTTTTGTAGATGAGTTTTTTGATGTTTATTTCAGTTTTATAGTTCAGTAGTTTAGTATTTTATTTTATTTACAGTAAATAATATTTATGAAATTTTGTAGTGTATAAATGTTTTTGCGTGTATACATTTTTTTATTGGTTTATAAAAGCAATTATAAATAAACAAAAATACAATTAAATACGTTCTCAGTTTCTTGATTTTTTTTTCTTTTAATTAGAACAAGTTGTTTCATAAAATCCGAAAAAAAAATCAATATGCGTCCCTTAATAAAAAATCCCATCACACCCAAACATTTTATATCAGAAAGCATTTTTATCGCAGCACTAAAAATATCGAATCGACCCTCATACAACTATACTATAGAAAAGTATCGTCTCTCTAATAAGTTGGGCACTAGACCTGTGTATATTGTTCGCCAATTTCGCCCTTACGTATTAAGACATAAGTTCGCTTATTCCATATAGTTTCTGTATAGTAAGTTTAGTTTAGGAGCGGTGTACACGGTTCGCACGACGCCTTCTATTAAATTCAATTGAGTTGCAAGTGGGACTAGTGGATGCTATTATGCGTTATAGCACCATTACTTTTAAATCCTAGAATATTTTGCCGTCATAAATATTTGTAGCTTCAAAATTTATTTAGTGGATGGTTTTTGTTAGTATGGTTGGATTACGAAGTTGTTTTTTATGTTATAGTGTTTTAATTACTTGATTGCTGAGTTACTGTAAAAGGACTTGTGTGTTCATCGTTCGGTTCCCGTTTGAAGCAATTGTTGATCGAACAATTAACAAAGCCTTTGCACTTATGATTATTGTTAAATATTTTTTAGTTCTCGATAATAATTTATGAAGCTAACGGACGGATGAAAGTTGTTTTGAGGCGGAGAAAGGTGAAATAAACAGCGACTTATTATAAGTATGCTTGTCTTTCCTTTGTTGAAAATTACAAAAAATAATAATAATAGAACATACATGGCATTCAATTTCTTTAATTTACACTTGGGTAATTTTAGGAGGTAGCTATTCGTTGCTACATTTGCCCACTAAAATACTTATAGATACCACTTGTACGAATTTAATTTATTCCATTTACTTTTTGCTAGTACATTACTGCATAATGCTATTCCACGGTTAATCAAAGTCAGTGTCAATATACATGTTGTCTCATGTCCCACTAATTAATTTATGCCTCTATATTTACACTCGCGGAGATATCTTACATTTATACGCGTCATATTGTAACCATGACAGACCTCGGAAAGACAGGGTAATACACCCTGTAGGTATACGTCAAAGTATGATTTCGTCTTTAGAAATTAATGGCTTATAGAACGACATTTATAACTTTACCATTTAAAGTAATATTTGTAAATTCAGGAGGTTGATGGGAAGACGCATTTGTAACGTTGTCTAACAATTTCATACTAGGTATATAATTTTTTGAAAAATTTTTTTTTGTTTTTCGACCGCGTGTTGGACAATATTAATCAGTACTAAGTAACTTATTATTTACTACGTTTGTACAATAACAACATAAAATCCTCGTTACATAAGGATGTGTGTAAATTGTTGACTAGTACGGTGTCGTTTGTTATTGCAATTTTTTCCATGAATATGTATACAGATTGCATTACCCCTTGGATTCTGAGTATATTTTTTAAACCCCTTTTGCTTATTTAGTACTTAAAACTGATGTTTTCAATTTATTTATTGGTGGGACTCAAGCTACACAATTTTATATACGTACGATTAACTGCTAATAAATGACAGTCGACCCTCAAGCTTCGCGGTTTCACACATCTTGTCGTGAACAAACCGGTTTTGTATTTAAAAGGCAAATATACTTACAGATTAGTTTCGGTGTATTTAGAGATGTTCTGTGAAATGGATACTGCGGCGAATGATTATCAATGTCACGATTCTCAATTTAATGCGTCACGATGTAGTACAAAACCATTATTTGAATATGTTTACCGTAAGTTATATCTTTGATTTCTTCAATTTCTTTAACACGATAGGAAAAAGTGAGTAACGAAAATAACAAAAAAATCGTTCAAAAGAAAATTGGACCTGATAAGGTTGATATTTATTGTCTTTTTTGTTGTGTAAAGCTTTTTTAAGATTATCAAACTTGTAGATGTAGGTATCATGAGCGGTACTTTTCCTATAGTCGTGATATAACTTTTTAAGTACGTGTTTTTTACGTTTTCCGATTTATTAGAGCAATATAATTATCATATCATGCAATTTTGTACTGAAATATCAGAACAGTGACGCAGCCATATTATCCTTACTTTATAGTCATATTTCATATTGGCATTTCAATGCTAAAAAATCTACAGTTTCATGAGCCTTACTTTTTTTTATTTAAAGATATAAGCTTATAATAAGTATAACTTTGTAGTTTTTTTATAGTTAACTAGCATTGTCGTCCAATAAATGTAGCTAACATTAGTACAAACATTGTGTAACTTTCACAAATTCAAACGCCGGAAGTACAAGACGAGCCGGAACTACTTTTGTTTCGTAACCTAGGCAACCTTTTATTTGTATATTTATATTTTATCTATACATTGAATGTCTTGACATGGCTAAAGTAACAATCGTGTGAATGGCTAACGGGTATACGAACAAATAATAGTGAATATCGAAAACGATTTCGCCTGCAAGCCATTTCAATCTACTATCGAACGGCGCACCTCTAGTTGTTCCGTGAAATTCATCCACAGACAGTTCGGGATACTAAATATTCATAGAATTCTATTTTGTTGGAACAAATTTATTCAGATTTTGTTATAACCCCTTTTATTCGTTCTTTTTATTATTCAGATTTGTTCGGTATATAAATTGCCAAAAATAGCAAATAGGTACATATTGCATAATCACGTTCATAAAATTTGTTTTTCAAATCTTATAATTAGCTAATTATCGAGAAAGCCTATAGCCCTATAGGCTATATAAAAACACGTTAAGATGAATAGGAGAGGAGCAGCAATAAAAGATTTTGTGAAAACTGCAAAATTATGCGGGCAGAGTCGTGGCCGATTGCTGATAAACTAGTAGTACGTAAAAACAAACAGTAGTTCGGTGCTGTTATTACAACAGGCTGTGGTTTTAGTTAACAGGAGTGTAGGTACACAGGCTCCCGGAGATTGAGTTTAGGATAAATAAAGAATTTTTTAGTCGTTACAAAGTGCTGTTGGAGTCCATAAGTTTGTACCGTGTTAACATACAGGTATAGCATCCAATAAAATAAAAATGATAAGGTTTGTTTTAAATTTTGTGTTTAGGAACCTCAGATCAAAAAATATAATAAACAACACAACAACAACCGTGTTCAGAACAAAAAAGTGAGGTCAATTTTTTCTTTTATTTTTATGCTCTGACATATTATGTCATCGAGCACGGTCTGCCGGGAAACGTTATCATTTGTTATTAAGGTTATGCTTTCTCTACTACACTTTTTCCGAAGACTGCGTCAATATATTTTTTGGTCAGTGTTAGGAACCGTATTTTAGTTTACATAGCCCTATTCTAAAGTAATTAAGTTAGTAAATACAAACTTGAATCGCCGAAAAAAAAAAATAAAAAACATGTCGTAATCATAACCGAAAATCGAAAAAACTCTTTAAAGAAAAATTTAAAGTATTTAAATGTATGCACATGAAGTCCCCAATTATAACACGTCGTAAAGTGTTAAAATCTCCAAAAACAGGCTTAACTGAATGTCAGTCAATGTCCGAAAATTTCCAAGTTTTTTCCACCCCATCGATCGGGTAT
>LGAG01000058.1:251229-262678 GCA_001278395.1 Lerema accius | reverse complement strand
GTCACGAAATGTTTGTCTATGCATTGTAATGCGATGTATTGTCCGAAGCCAAAACGACACTATCGAGATGAAAGCGACATATCTTAGCTTGTATTGTGGTTATTAACATTGCAAAAACATTACTAAGTTCCTTTGATTTTGCCGCTTGGCATATACTAATATTACAAGCTTTTATTTAGTTTTAACTGTCCCGGTGTTTGTAATCAAATCTTGCAAGATAATTTCACCCACTTCCCGGTGTCCGATTGAGCTAAAATTATACACACTAGTCCAGTTCTGATGAAAATGCATGTTTATAATAAGCATGATGTGATACTGCTACCAGGATTGTCTACAGGCGATTGAACTCCTCAACGGTTAACAGTAGGGACTTGAAATTTTGTAATTTTTAACTTTTTAGTTATTTTTCTATAACAAGTAATAAAAGCTTGATTTGAAAAAAAAAACTTTTAATTTTACATGTTATAAACAGGTTCTAAGTTTTGTAGATAGGGAGTTAAGGACTAATCTTAAAATTATTATCTTTTCTTTTCTTTATAAACAAATACTTTAGCTTTGTATTAGTAGTATAGATATACTTAAACAATATCATGGCATCTAGAATTTGTGTCCCAATCGCGGTACAAGCCTAGACTAACCTAACCATCTTCAATTTGTATCAGGAAGAGTAGAATATTGTAAAATACGGAGAGCTATTAGTCTTTGTGGCAAAATTCGTGATCTATTCAGTTAGTAAAGGCGTTGGGAGGTAACCTTTGACCTACTATGAATGTGAGAAACGTGCTATGCTGTAGTTACCGTATGACGCCTGCAGCAAGACCTTTTGGTTATAGATGGTTATAGTTGGTTATAGATAGTTATATGGTTATTGTTGGTTCTCAGTCCAAAAAATTTATACACTGAGTTTTCAGAACAAAAAATGATGTAATTTTTTTTCTTATTTTACGATTTGACGTATGTCACAGAACACGGCCTGTCGAGCAATGTACCGGGAAACGTTATCATTTGATTGTACGTTATGTTTTTTTTATACTACGCACATTTGTTCCGAAGTGTCAGTCTATATTTTTTTGTCTGTGAGTTGGTTATAGGTTATAGTATCTGTTCCTAGTACGTTACTGATTGAAAAATAAGTGTAATAATTGAATTTTATCTGACTGCATCAGAAAGCTTAGTTTTTCGAACGTGTGTATTGACATTTGTGTATGTCGTTTTGTTTGGCATGCTCTACATCCGTTACATTTAACATGTAAGTTGTCAATGAACTAATTTCATAAGGTTAGTTACCTACAAATTGATTGTCGTTAGTTACGTACAAGAGTTGTCTGTCCGATTATAAAATTAGCAAGTATATTGAAGTCAATATTCTTTTTCTTTGTAGACAAAAGGATTTTCTGAACAGTAGGCTAAGTGGGCTTACGTGTTCGGAATAGGGTTGTCACTTGCGCCCTCTAGCGTATATTTTAACCCAGTTTTTTTAAAATCAGATTTCGAATCTTAGTTTTTGGATAGGTAGGTATGTTAACAATGAAAACAGATTTACAAAATTTATTTATTACAATACTAAGACTTAAATAAAAAATACAGAGAAAGAGACCTTATACATACTGAAAATGTCGAAATCCTACTAAAATCAAATCTTACAATCATAGGACATCTAAATATACCTACCTATGTATGATTTATACCGAATACCTCTACAAAATCGTTTTAGTTAGGTAATCAAATTTATCTTGAAGAATATTCAAAGAACGGAAATATCCAAATTCTTTTGACTTTACTTATGCAAAACCCTTTCAATTGTGCAAACCCTACTTAAGCCTCTCAGCGCATGAGAACAAAAAGGCGTTCTCTAGAGACTTTTCTATAAAGAGTACAAATCTTTTACAAACTATCCGTTGTAGGCGCTACTCTACTATCGGCGCTTAGCGTTTATCCCAAACATAGTTTGGTTTAATAGTTTCACATTTTCACACATAGATGGCGTTGTTTACAGTATGGCGAATACTCACATTTGTATTGCAAACCTTATAAACAAGTTTAATATTTTCACTCATAGATGGCGCTGTTTACAATGTTGTGAATCGTTTGCATATTTTGTTCTGTCATACATTGTTTCGGCTTGAATCCTTATTTATTTTATTATGGATGCATCAGAGACAATAGTTTCTAATTATGAAATGAAAAGAGTTATAATCTAGCAATCGAACTACCAGTTAAATCTTTCGAAAAGACAATAGAAAATGATAAATATGACTGTATTTTTATATCTGCATGCCCGTAGTGCTACAAGAGACTAATACATCTCTATAAGTTGTTCACTTAGAAGTTTGTTTCTTGGCCGGACTTGCTTTTAAGGATATTTATGGTTATAGTAGGTTTTAGGTCCATTGTTATTTAATTTTATCTATGAGACCCAAAAAATAGAACGTGACTTGTTTGTATTCCAAAAACTTTTCTTTTTTCTTTAGTCGGACACTTTGTATCAAATAAAACTCTGACAATTTCCACTTATAAATAAAATTGTTTGTAAGGGGTTCCAATAATTAAATGGTGATGTTCGACCCCTCACCCTGGTAAAATACTGTGACATTCTCCCAATCTCACATGTTATTTTTTAGACTTTACGTTGGATATTATTGTTAAAAATTAAAAAACTACAAACAATATATTTCACCAAAAATCTTTTTTGCTAAATTGTACCTATCTCTTTGGCAATTCTACAGTGTTTCATGCGACAAAAAGTGCCTAATATTCGCCTTAAAAGTAAGATAAGATGAGATTCGGCTTTCCGCTCAAAATACTGTTTCTTCGTGTCACCCGTTGAATATGAATTGTCAGGCCCAAAACATAATCTCTCGCAAGATTTGAAAGATTTGCAGACCATTAAATCTAAAAATATTCAAATCTGTTCGCAACATTGTCAAGTTTGTCTGGTATGCACGTAATTCTGTTCGCTAGACGTGGCTATACTGCGAATACCTCAACTCTTTAATATGCGGTGAAGGTGGCCGCAGGGATCTGATATTTTCTCGCTACATTTTGATTATAGACGCGGTGTGACGCGGTGTTTCCAACGTGGCTAGGGTTGGCAGGCCGATGAATGAATGACTGAATGAATGAATGATTTTAATTTTTTTCTTGCAGTTGTCAAAAACCTGACAAAATAGAAAATGTCTCTAAAAAGGCTCTCATAAATTACAAGGGCTTTAGTATATTGGTAATAAATAATAATATTTTTTTTTCATAAAAAAGTGATAATGTATTATTTTTTTAATGTAGCGGCACTTCTCAATTCCAAAAATTAATCGTAAATTCAGACAATTTTGTGCAGATATTTTAGTATGTATCTGGCAACCCTAAACGTTACGTGGCTTGTATACCTATGTGCAAATTTGTGGAAACATGTTGTATTTTTTATAGTCACAGCAGATAACAGCGCAGATGAACTTTGTGATAGTAGTCGTTTACCATATGGGTTGCTACCTATCAAGTTGTATCAAACAACTGGAAAAAATGAAGGGTAAAAGATAGAGGACCCAGGTTTAAACTCTAAACTATGTTTGTTAAACAGGACATTTTTTTGTTCTTGTTCGCTTGTTATTATCACTTACCCATTTCAGATAAAATATGTTATTTAAATAAAAAGAAAATTATACTATTGCCTTGTTAGTCAATAAACGCACGTTTTAGCAATTTAAACCTAAAATGTAACCGAAATCGTAAAAACATGTAACAAATAAACAAAGGAAAAAGTCACTTTACATGAATATCGATCTGATTCGACTCCTGCATTGAGTTCTTTTAAATGCTCAATATTTCAATGCTGTTTCATTATACGGGTACGACCTTACTCTTTCTAGATCGAATTCGAAATATCGGAGTAAAAAATATATTTACCGACAGTAACACTCGTAACATAGAAAAATAGAGTCCATATATATGATATTATGTGGTACACAGAGCAAGGAATGTATCTGTATGTGGTAGGTTCTCACGTATACATTCAATTTAAAGACCGATACAAAAGCCATCGTATTTTAGCGAAGCAAGCGGAGCTTATAAATTCTAAATGACCAGAGACTTATAAAACTCGAACTCCTCGTACAGTATACGTCTTGTTACGTTCAAATCGAGTAATAGTATACTGTATACCGTACAGGCATTCAGTCACTTAATAATATCCCGAACGGCGTTCTATACAAGCTATTGACATGTGTAACAGCCCCGGAAAAGTAGATTTACTTTGCCTTTGCAACGCTTTTCCGACAGAATTGGATGGAAACATACGGTGATGTATTGCGGACTGTCGCGTAAAGAAAAATGATTATTACCTCATAGTTGACAACCCCGTAGCCTAGTTAGTAGTGACCATTTTGCATGCCACCCGCGACACAGGGAATCCTGCTTGGGGTATGAGTATTTTAGCGTTTAGCGTTTTTTTTAGTTATAGTCATCAATGAGATGGTTGTTGATGGTTACTGCTAATAGCAGAATTTATTGAGCGCTTTCGTGCCTCGGAGGGCACGTAACTTGTCGATACCTATTATCTTTAGACGGCAACTGTTAAGCCAATGCAGAGACATTTGAGTGCCATAAAATCTTTCGACTCTTGGGTCACTGAACGGTTGAGGTAAAGTCATCAAGGTAACTGACATAAGGTATAACTGGCGGTTTAGTTGACGAACGGTTCCTCGTATGTCCTGTAATTCCTTCCAAGGAATCTAGGTGCAGAGTCGGCGAGTTATTCGGGTAAATTGACACAGCGCTCGATCATATTGTGTTTCGGAAAGGAAATACTTGCTGTTATTAATTTTAATGAGATAGGATCGCATAAAGCAAATTTTGCTTTGCTTCCGATAACCATCGTTAAATTTTACCCGAATTTTAGAAGGTTTAATATTGTTATTTAATTATTTTTTTCTAACATTATACTTGACACATGTTATCGTATAACATTTTTTTTGTAACAATTTTGTTTTGCTTTTGATTTATTCGAATGAATGTGCTTGTAAAACATACTCTTGAAACATTCATAATTTATGATGTAAGGTTTAAAAATTAAAATTCAAATCAGTCACTCATATGTATCAGTAATGCTATAACAATAATTATACAGTAGCGGCAAATCCTACTCAAGTATTAAATTTAAAAATGCATAACCGGGACACTTTGCTTGAATAATCACCATAATATAATTGCATGTGAATACAAACAAAAAAGGGTTCCAAATTTAAAAGCATAAATAATCTGTCATCTGTGTTCTCTATCCGTACATTTTTCATTCGTTCATTCGTTCAGCATTCATCGCATCTGCACAATAAACCGTGTTGAAAATCGAATATTTCCCCTCGCGCGTAAACATGCTTGCATGTCAAAAAGTGTTTTCCATTTCGCATTTGAATTTAGAATAATTGAAAGTGTTTGGCGCGGAAGGATTGTCAAATACACGTTTAAAAATGGAAAGACTGAATGATATTGAAATAGACTTTAAAAAAATACTGAAAAAAACATATTCCTTTTTATTTTAAGAAAAATCTAAGCCGTAAGAAATGTATTGCTCAAAAATTTTATAGACAGTTTATTTCGGGCATTACGAAACTTGTAACTGTGAAAGTAGTGGCTACTCTGTGGTATCGCACACGATCTTACTTTTTAAAGCAAAGGTAGTAAGCTAAAAGTCCAAGTTTCTGTATAAATAGCCCCGGTACGTGATAACGGTCAGGATACCAGCTATATCTGATGGTCTACTCACGACTTGCACAATAGAGCTTAGAATATTAAGTTTTCTTTCTAATACTTGTTTTTACACTTTTATAAGTACAACATGCGTCATTGTGACATTCCAGTGATAAATGTTCATAAAAAAGATAAACAGAAACTTAATTACACAGAGTAGGTAACTACGTACAGACAGTAAAATAGAATACAGAATAGTTTAAAATTAGTCTTTGTGTGATTGTTTTTTAAATATTTATGTCGCAAGTTTACGTAATAAAAGCATTTTCTTTCAAAGTTATTGTCTATGATGCTCGTTTACACAATAAACGCAAGGTATTAAATATTTACTTGTATCTAAAGTATGGTGCATTCACCTGTCCTTAACCGAGCTTCTTTAATAAAACACCTTGATTAGATGCTGGGAAACACTTCAACTAATTACTTATACTTTTCGCTTCCCTAAACTCAACTTTATCACAAGGAGCCAAAACTCATTTTACTATGAGAATATTCCTTGCTAATGTCCTATCCTCTCCCGCCTATTCTGCAAGTACTATTCGGAGGCACTACAATTAACTATGAACTTTAACGGTCAATGTTTAGAGTAGAAATTACTTTGGAAGAATTCGCTGTAAACACATGACATCCACTACATCAAAATCGAGTGTTCCATTTTCAAATTAATTCGGGACCGTTTTCTAATTGGCGCGACGTGACTTCGCTGTTCGGCTCTAATCAGTATGTGTTTGAATTTGGAATGGGATTTAACCTTATGTTATCTGTGTCTTTTGTCTATGGATTCAATTGTGTTTTGTTTCCAGTTGTTTTGTGTGAACTTTGTTTAACGTAATTACGTGGAAAATGTTTGGTTTTATCAGCGTTATTTTGACTTGGTTTATTGTTAATAATTATTAACTAATTTGGATATTATCAGACACCCATTTTGTAGTAATTGATCACTAGAACTAACCATTTAGAGCCTAAGTAGTTATAGAGCTTTTTAGGTATTTACAGAACCACTTACCTACTTACTCATTTACTAGCTCATTTATACACCACAGAAACTTAATGATTTTATAGTCACTAAAAATATAATTATTTATAAAAACAATTTTAACCCAACCCCTTTCAATAACGTTAAAAATACGATATTACATTAAATTAAACCGAATGACTCCATTATCTAACTGGATAAAGAGGAAAGTTTATATCCCTCTTCTTTATGGCGCCCGGAAGTAGCATAAATCTATTCGTTTATGGGCGGAAATGACGTAGTTCACGAAATATAGCGTTGATATCACTTGTAACTTACGAACTAGTATGAAGTGAGGCTATAGTTTAACTGTATAAGTTTTGCGAGGCTATTTTTCCTGTTCTATTTTTCCAAACGAACCGTTTTACTTAAGGTCAAAAATTATAACGATTACTAACTGGACTACTAATATTTACTAACAGCGCTAACCTACACTTATAGTACTTCCACGGTGCCTTAGTTAACGAATTAACAACAACTAATATTCTTACTAACCCCTGTCACTAAGAGGACCTACTAACCAACTAACAGTCCCCACTGAGCAAGAACTTTGTCATTTTGCGCCCGACTCCTACAACTTAGTTCACCATAACATTTCGAAATAATTTTGGAGCCAAATATTCTTTTCAAAGTTAGTAATTTAATCTCGCTTCTTGTCCACAGATTGCGTACATCTCCAATTATACAAGGACCTGAAAGAACGCCAGAAGAACGGTCAGACCAAGGCCTCGCTCTCACTACAGCAGTTCCTGGGCTTCGAGTCCGGGTTCACCCTGGACAAGGAGTCCAACACCCTGGCCATACTCTGCGAGGACGTCGTTCCTGTACTTGCGTTTGACACCAGGGAAGGGCTGATCCAGTGGAGGGTTAAGGTTAGTGGATTGCTCTATAAATATATAGGCCTAACCAAGGTTTGTTAGGATATGTCTATGGGCGAAAGAGGTTGGTGGCACTGCCAGCCCGTTTGTTATCTTAATGGCATGAAAAAAAACGAATTTAAAAGACGAATCCTTCGAATATAAAGACGGTTCCTCATGATGAAATCCGTCAATCCGATAAGGCGGTAGACCATGCCAAGGGAATGGACATGCATATGCTGGAAAAATAGAACCTTCCTCCTGGCACAATCAGACAAAAATTAGTGGTACAATTAATAATGATAAAAAGAGGCATTGCTACCTCTGAGGACAAATTTTCAGTTTGGAAGTACTCTGACCCTCAAGTGAATCATCTAAATTGTTATACCATAAAATTGGTTCATATTCTGGCACTCAAGTGCACCAGCTATGGTGCCAAACAGGTCATTAACTAGCTCACATTATACCCCAGGTCCAGCACAATCTAGGCAGCAGTAAGGAGTTCGCAGCAGTGATCATATCCTCACCGTCAGCAACTGGCATCAAGGCGGGACCAGTGCGACTGCACGCCTGTGGGCCTCGCCTGGCCTTGTGTGCGTCCAGGCCTCCTGAAGTCCTGGCTTTGTGGGAGGTCAAGCTGTTGAGGTAAGTCACTACATATTTGAAATTCACTACATACCTGTGAATCAGAACATACCTGGTGATTAGAGGATTCAGATTTGAGAGGATAGGTTCATTACCTGATGGTTTCGGTTAGTAACTGATGTATTTTAGTATACCAGACTGAAGGGGTTCTTAAACTTTAAAGATAAAGGAAAACCAACCAAATACCTTTTATTTTAAGGAAGCCCATTGTTGAACTTTTTGACGTCGTACGTTTTTCCCTGCTACACTTCACCGATTCCCTGAAGTTAACCATTTTGGGCTTCAAATGCGGTATATCATTTTCGGGAAACATGATATCTGGTCTACAGAACCCAGTTTAAGAATCTTTGCCCTATTGTACCTTGCACACGCATTATACAGAAGACTGGCAGTAGGTGAAACTTGCGTGGGATAATAGACTTGTTTTGTGAGAGTTTTATTATAACGGTCATAAAAGTAGCCTCGTCCGCGCAAACCATGTTTGTCTTACACTAAAACTGATATAGGATTATTTCTGTATGTCCTAAGGACATAGTTATTCTAAAAACTGGTTAGTTTTTTGTCAAAATTTCTAGGTATTTTTAAATTACATCATCAACAAAGATGAGGTTTGAAAACATCATTTTAATTAAAAGGAATATCTTGTTAGTGACATTAATGGGCTCAGCTACCTCGTGACGTCATTAGGGTTTGTTAAAACTTGGTTACAGAAGGGCCAAATAACGAGGAGTCATATTTTTAGAGATTATTAATTTTAATATGTAGTTAAATGTCAAATATTTTTTTTTAATTAAAATTTATATTTTGTGTAAAAATGATTTTTTTTCTAGATACGTTACATCCTAAATAACCATCCGAAAAAAGAGTTTCCTGTTACAATGCACGCAATCTTATTATCTCTACCATATTATTATTTGCCGTCTCATTCTTACCTTAAAGAAAAAAGAACCCAATTAGACAATTTTTGTGTCTTGTCGTGCGCGCTTTATACGCTTCCTTTTTTAAATAATACTTAATTCCTTTTTTAAAAATACAGAACTCATACATACATACAATAAAGACAACTTACGACACAAAACATTTCCTATTCAATCTTAGAATTAGTCAAGGTGTTACAAGAGCCATCTTATTGAATCCCACGTCTTACAAGTAGGTCAAACTAAGTTCGCAGTCCCTCAGTATTCGCACCCCTGAAATATTGATGTCTCTTGAAGCAAGTCGTTTAAAAGATTAGCTCAAACATTTGCTTCCGTCAGCCTTCGTTGCGAATTGTAAATGAGGATTTGAAAGAAACTTCTCGTAAAGGAAGTGATTTTTCTTACCTGAATCTTGTAAGGTATACTTTTATTGTTTAAGGTGAAATGATCTATGCTTCATAGTGACTAAAAATTTGCGTACTTGTAAAACTTATACCCTCAATTTTCCACGTTGATGACAAGTTTTCGAATATAACAAAATATATTATAGCCGATATTACTTCCGTAATTGAGACGTACCCAATAACGCCTCATCATGTTGAAATCAGTCAAGCTATTTAGGTTATAGAGTATGCCAAAGTAATGGACTTACATACGCTTGAAAATCAATAAGCATTTCTGGTACCGTCCTCTAAAGTTACCTCAGAAACCCCTCCCTAAAGTTTATGAAATCCCTCCCTAAAATTTCTGATCAAGGGTTATGATCATTTACCATCATTTCTATTAAAAAATTCACGATAAAGTAAAAAACACTTCATAATCGTCAATTAGCAATAGACGCGAAACTTCCGTTTTTTCGCCTTTGAAAAATTAGGTAGATAAAATAAGGAAGACATAATTTATGAGGCAATTTTCGCTTTTTATAGCTAAGACTGGGAGTCGCATTTACACTTTTTGTAAAATATTTTTTAAGTAACGATGTACTTAAGGCGCTCAAATAGACTCTATAATATTGTTTGCTAGCGATTCGGCTAGACTTTTTTAACACGCATTCATATCGTGTTCTTAGTGTGTTTTTGTACGTATATTTCTACAGGTAATTTTTTATTTTTTTTTATTTTACTAACATTACTTATCTATCTACTCTTCTTAATTAATTTACTAGCTAATTAAATACATAATATTTTTTTATGGACACATTAACAACAGTGATATATTGGCAACCCATCAATTTCACTAGTGGACATCACTACCCAATGACCTCCCTTGCGCGTTGAAACAAAAAAATAAAAAAGAAAGTAACAGTTCCAATCAACTACATGTAGGTTTAGACTTAACTGTACACGTCCTTTAAATTAACCTTAATTTGAATCGAATGGAGCCGATAACAAACTATCAACGTTCCCAATAGCTCGATAACCGTCTTGCCAATATTGCAGCGTTAACCCTAATGACGCTATCAGGTCCCCGGGTCCCAAGACAGGGGGTCCTCGGCTAGGGGCTCAGGGGATCGACGAACATCCGACGATCGCTAATTTCATTATTAAGCCGAGTACACACGCGTGCCTGCAACAATCCCCGCCGGATCAAACCGCGACTCTGCAATTTGTGTGGTCCAAGCGTTAAACTCCTTAAAAACAAGGTCGATTAAATTCTTTACAGTGTTTTTCTTATAAATCTCTAGAGCAAAAAGTCCTTACTTAGTTCCGTTTAGTTTAGTAGTTGGTTATAAAAATTCCTTATTTTGCAAAATCTTCTCCACTAATATTTTATTGAAATTGAGACACTTACATTTTGAAATAGTCCTAATTTCTAGGGGCCACTTGATGATATTGTTACATTGATATGTAGAATCTATTAAAACGAATTATCATATTTAAAGTTACTCTTACAACTTACAAAGGCAGCATATTCAATATTTCTATCATCTTTATTTAAAACAAAAAGTTTTGACACAGTTCTATCTTTACCTCTATTCTCACATGACCTAAACGTCTATAAAACCTGGAAATTTCAAGCGTAAAATTACTGTCATTCCCATAAATTCCCATAAATATCTCTAAAGCGTCATCTAGTAACTTGAACCGTAGTAATCGATGTAGTGCCCGGAGGTCTGCCTTAACTACACAAACACAGTCATAATGAGCTTGTTGTTGGGAAATAATAGCGAACTACCCTCGCGCTGTGGGCATTTTTTGAAGTTATACTTCTTTTAGCACACTTCAGTTGGGGAGAACCGTGGTGAAGAAAGGCAATGATGCGTTCAAGTATTAAGT
>LGAG01000058.1:176908-195564 GCA_001278395.1 Lerema accius | reverse complement strand
AATTATGATAAGACATGATGAAGTTTATGCCATACAAAAAATGGAGACGAATCCAATGACCGTTTATATGTATGAATCAGTCAAGCCGTTTAGGATGTAGGGCCTGCCAAAGACATAGATATATACCTAGTTTTTTTGTCGTGATTTAAAAGGCAAACAATCTTGGCACAACTTTTAATTATTTCATTAATTTTAAAAAATATTTAGATGTACACAGAAATTTATTTTAACATTAAATTATTTTTTACTAGACGATACCCGCGGCTTTACCCGCGGAAGAGTAGAATTCATCCCAGTGGAACCTATAAACGGGATAAAATCTCTCCTATGTCCTATTCCTAGATTCAAACTATCTGTGTGCCAAGTTTCAGCTTAATCCGTTCAATGGTTAGAGCGTGAAGGAGGGACAAACATCCAAACATCCAAATATCCAAACATCCTTACAAACTTTCACATTTATAATATTAGTAGGATTCTTTAGTTTTTTTTAACTTGTGTCTGTCTTATTTTTAAATCGATAATTACATAAAAAGACACTTTAAGATTGTTTACCTTTGTAATCACGACAAAAAAAAACGAGGTATACATACTCTCGAGAAATAATATCCTCCTTCTAGCTCAGGGTAAAAAGTACAAATTAAGCTAATTAAAACGCTCTAAAAATATAAAGTAACTGTGAGCAATCTAAAATTATATGGGTGACAGGTAGAGGCAACAATTTATTCTAGAGCGTTTCCGTGCTTGGAGGGCAATTAAAGTTATCAGTCGCGATTATTATCGTTAGATGACAGTCGTTAAGCCATGTCGGAGGCCTTTGGGCATAAAAACACTTCCTTACACTAGGGCTAACCACTAACGCCCCTACCAATTCGCACTAGAGTGCGTACAGCTACCTACATTTGATTATGACAATAATAATAAAGTGACACTGTGATAAGGATAGTAGTATTACAAATATTGATGATATTACTAACGTAGGTACCTAATTTTTCGCAATATAAACCGGGCATAAAGTTATTTTTGAAAAACATTATCTATAAGTAGTAATAATTATAAAGCTGAAGAGTTTGTTTGTTTGAACGCGCTAATCTCAGGAACTACTGGACCGATTTGAAAAATTATTTTAGTGTAAGATAGTCCATTTATCGAGGAAGGCTATAGGCTATAACATCACGCTAAGATGAATAGGAGAGGAGCAGCAATAAAAAATATTACGAAAATGGGTAACTACGCGGACTGAGCCGCGGTTGTTTGCTAGTCATAAGATAAAATCAAATCGTTACTACATTCAAGTAGTGCAAATACCAAATACCTTATCAACAACATCTTACGATAGCGTCTTTATAATCGATCATCACAAGCGAAAATGAAACTTATTCGTACTGTACTAAGGTCGTTAATCTATTGTATTACAGACCAGATTATTTTGCATCTATTTTTGTACTGTCTGACGTCAGGGGAAATACGTGACATATGAGTCATTTTGATCGACACAGGATAGTACTAGGCTGAGAGGAAAACATCTATCTATATAATTAATTATTACCTAATAATATTAATATTAAATAATGCAAACTGTTTACATATTATTTATAGAAAAAAATAATTAGTACCTATATGTATATGAGTGTCTCGATTTCACAACTCTTTTTAATTATTATGCATGTAATAACGACTTTAAAATTTGGTTGAAAAGTTTAGAAATATAGGAAACTACGTAATTAAAAGAAAACTTGAGATAGCGATCATCTATTCTATACATTATAATAACATTAAAAGTATTGGAACGGTGCTGTTTGTCTGTGTTTGTAAAAAATATCACGCCAAAACGGATTTGACAGAACAATCGATGAAATAATCCTTAATTGAAAGCGTAACTTAGGCTTTATTTTATTTAAATCAGTCAACTCTAGCAAAAGTTATTACAATTTAAAGTTTGTATGGGATTTCTCTAACTGAAGTGGTCAGCCATATTGAAAAAACATACAACAATAGCAGTCATTTGTTTTAATAATTTCAGGCAACAACGTGGCATGTTTCTTGCTTATATAAAAACTATGAAGAGCTCTAATCTAGAATACGTTTTGTTTAGGATACGTTTTTGTTACCGCGGGATAACAGGTACAAGGTACACCGAAGCGAAGCGAGGGGGGTCCACTAGTTTATAATACAATCAGGCAGACTATCAAAATATTGGGGTGTATTTAAAAAAATGGATATCAAACTCTCAAAGGGGAGACGAATACAATGACACTCCATACATTGAAATGCGATACACTATTTAGACTCTAGAGCCTACCAAAGATACGCGTTTAATATTGTCTGTAGTAAGTAAAAGTTCATAAAAGTTTTGTACCACTACTTCTACATTATAATCAATTACGTAAGCGTCCATTTAAGGCAATGACGTAACCCTAGTTTAGAAAAAAAGATACACAAATAATAAAGATTTTATAATACCTACTGCAGACTCACATGAGTTATTAAGATTAATTGGTGACTATACAATTAAGTCAATTCGTCACGAATTATTACCGATATTGCGATTTAGATGCGCGCGTAATTTCTACTAATATTGACGTCATACTTCATAGTTTGTTTATAGAAAAATATTAGCTAGCCTGGAACTAAAGTGGTCTATGTGACATTTTTGGCTAAGAGCATTAAATTTTTGAATTTAAAACAATAAATTAATCCAAGCAAAAATGGTCTCAAGTGTCCTCGGTCACCAAAGTAAGGTTATCATTAAAATACCACTTTACAATTGTATTGGTTATTTAAACAGTGACTTTGAACGCGTTTCGTCTGTATTTTGTAGGTATTATAGACCACTTTAGTTCCAGGTTAGCAAATTTTTTTTTACACTTTTTCGGTCAGGGTAATTACAACCAACCAATTGGCACATACGCTCGTAAAACATTACCCTCCTATTAACGCAGTCGTCTAAAAACCATATCGATTTATGAATTAACAATTTAATTGCATTGAAGATAAGTTATGAATTATCTAGAAACTATGTGACTAATCTAACGATAAGAAATTAGTAATAGATAAGAGTTTAAACTTAATTTAACTAAAAAATGCCAGCCTATGACACCTCACACGCTGAAATACGTTAAGCTGCTTTGACTGTAGAGCATATAAAAAAAGGACATACATACAAAGACTCGAAAAACATTATCCGCCTAATGCAATCGGGTAAAAATAAGGTAAATTTTATTATAGATCTATAGAAAAAAATCGGGTAAATTTTATTACCAATTTTATTACCAAAAAAAAAGGTCGGGTGAATATTATTATCTATAGAAACAATAACAAACTTAAATGACATGATAACTATGTTAATCCTATTATTATACATCAAACACTAATATGATAAATATGATAGTATGCGATAACCATTGCAATAATCTTTGTGAGATATCATTCAAAACTACGTCATAATGTCATGCAATTAAGGTACATTTTGAAGTGACACGATATAGTGTGATTCAATAATGTTCAAGGTAAAATGATTATGGTAACACTATACATATGCGCCACACACATAGGAATCATGTTCAGAATACTTATTAAGGTAAGGTGGGGTAAAACTAACACACGGGGCAAGACTAACACTGTCTATTATCTCGATATGCACTTGAAGAAACGACATGTGTGTGTTTTAGCCGAGAACATTTACGATTTACGATTATTCTATCTTACAGACTGGAAGAATTTCGTATTTAAGCTATACGTATCGAGATAATAGACAGTGTTAGTCTTGCCCCGTGTGTTAGTCTTACCCCACCTTACCTTATTACATATTGCAGTCGACAAGGGTTACTACAGTGTACACATATTTTTATACCTCTAAAATACCTCACACAATTTTTAATTGGACCAGCCGTTTAGGAGTTCAATGACAAACACACGTACGCTGTGTTTTTATAATATACTAGACGTCGCCCGCGGCTTCGCCCGCAGAAGAGTAGTTAAAAAAAATATTGGATTCATCCCAAAGGAACCTAAAATCGGGATAAAATATATCCTATGTCCTATTCCCGGATGCAAACTATCTGTGTGCCAAGTTTCAGATTAATCCGTCTAACGGTTAGAGCGTGAAGGAGGGACAGATATCCAAATATCCAAACATCCAAATATCCAAACATCTTTACAAACTTTCACATTTATAATATTAGTAGGATTAAAAGTATTTCTAAGAATAATGCAGGCAAACAAGAGTGTGAGATTGAGCATAGTTAAAGTTCACATGAACAAGAAATGCAGGAAGCTAAATTTTGTTCAATATAATTGTATTAGAAGATTCAAATAAGTAGATTTTATTTATTAAAAAGGTAAAGAAGAACTACTTTTGAAAAAACATAAAAGTTGAAAGCATCCAAATACCTAAACACTAAATTAGGAAAGAAAATAATAGCCAAGTTTAAATAATAATGATAGCAAGCTAAAACATACAAGGGTTCGTTCAAGTATTAAGTAACGCAATTTTGGGGAGGCAGGTCTTAGAAAATGTTACGATGCGTTACACAAGAAGGAGGGGGATCGAACAAAACGTTACGTAATGTTGTTATTGGTCACTAACAATCGCCCGCGGTTCCGCCCGTGTGATTTTCCCGTTATCGCAAAAATTTTATTGCTACTCCTCTCTTATTCATTTTAACGTGATGTTATATAGCTTATTATGCTTTCTCGATAAATGGACTCTCTCACACTGAAAGAATTTTTCAAATCGGACCAGTAGTTTCTGAGATTAGCGCGTTCAAACAAACAAACTCTTCAGCTTTATATTAGTATAGATTACTAAAAAAAAATTGGGAGCATAATTCTCCTAGGTCAGGAAAACTGCAACTTTTTAAGTAAAAATGATAATTTGTTCGTTACGTAACTTTTGAGGAGGGTACAGAAAAACGTTACAGAGCATTACTTTTTATTAAATCTTCAAAAAATTGCGTTACGTAATATTTGAACACTCAAACATACAACACTACAATATTTTATACATATATTGTTAATACCTTGCGTATTCCATCCAGGGGCAGGTAATCCGTAGAATACTAATAAAAATATACACATATTAAAAAACAATGTTATATACAAACAGGATATACATACACATAATTATATGGTTAGTCATTATGGTTAATTATTAGGTAAAAATCAGGTAGGTTTGTGGTTTAAAACTTTGGTCTCCCGAATGGGAATTCCTGAGTTCATAACGCATCTCTAATTTAAAAAGTTATGTATTATTAGCTAATTATCACTTGCTTCGGTGCTCAAACATAATGAGGAAACCTGCACACCTGAGAGTTCTCCATAAAGTTGTCAAAGGTGTGTGAAGTCTGCCAATCCGCACTTGGTCAGCGTGGTGGACTATGGCCTGTACCATATTGTGTGAGGAGACCCGAGCCCAGCAGTGGGATTTATTTTAGGTCATAAAATATAATATCTATAGGTAATTACCCCTGTGACTTATGAGGAAAACTGATTTTACCCCCGTCTTTAAAATGTTATCAAAACAAACAAAACAATTTACTTTTTTTTTATTTTTGTATTTTACGATCCTAATAACTAGGTTGTTTTATTACCTCCGGTAAAATAGCTAATTTACCCCAGCATAGGTAATTACCCCGAGGTAAGGAACCTAGGACCTAATATCAATATAATGGTGGTGACGTCATATCCTTTAACCAACGGACTACCTAAACCGTTATAATGATAACTTATTCGCGAAATTGCAAAAAAATAAAGCTTTTTGTTCATATTCAATGTCAATCTGAAACCGACCTTTTGACCTATGGATTAGAGTCGTATTTTGACTGAAAATTTGAATGCTTACATTTTTAATGTGATAACTATGGTAGTCCACATACGTTATCAGACCGGAATACCTAATATCGCTATTCTAATAATATCACCGAATAATAAGTTATCATAGGGACATATATCCGTTACATTATAATACCTACATACTATTATGTATTCCCAGTAAATTGAATTATAAGGAAGTAACCCAAAATTTATTTCAGTATTTTTTTCCTTACAACCTTTGATTATACATCCTTTAATAGAAGATTATGTAGTTATAAAATTAAAATCTATAGGTACATAATATGAAGACTATAAAGAGTTCTAATCTAGAATACGTTTTGTGTAGGGCACGTTTTTGTTATCGCGGGGTAAGAGGTAAAGGGTACACCGAAGCGAAGCGAGGAGGCTAATAGGGGACTGTTAGTTGGTTAGTAGGTCCTGTTAGTCGTAGAAGAATATTAGCGGTGGTTAATTCGTTAGTTAATTATCCGCGAAAACTAATACTGCTAGTGGAGGTTTGTCCTGTTAGTAAATATTAGTAGTCTAGTTAGTAATTGAAATAAGCAGTTATGTACACGATTGTTTTTACAATTTCTGTCCTAACAACTAATAAATATGTTAATACGCATACCGATATAACTTGATAACGACATAAAACTTATAATAAAACTTTTTATCAATAAGAATGTTTATCTGTCTATCAGTTTTACGTCACAAAAACAAAAGAAATGACGTCATTTTTATTTATTACACACTATCTTTACTGATACCATAAATACAAAAGTCTGTCTGTCTGTCTGTCGACCAAACTGCTAGACCTATTGTGATGAAATTTAATTTGTAGGTAGTTTAAAACCTGATCTTATAAATGTTTATAAATTATAATTAAGAATTCACCTATTACACTTTACACTTTTTTTTAAAGTTTGACGGTTTTAGTATCTGTCTCATATTTTGATTTTCTCACGTTTTATTTTATTAGTTGAATACTTTAATTTGGTACCCATATTGATTTTAGTGTAACAAAAATTTTCCTATTTTCTTATTCCTATTTTAATATCATCAAACCTACACACCTAAACATCTGTACAATAAGTCAACAAGAACAGCTTAAAATTTCTCCTACTTTTAACATAAGCAAGAAATTTAAAGCACGCTAAATAAATAAATAAAACTATTTAAAAAAACCAAAATAATCAATCTACTTACCATTAGCATCAGATGGCGCACTCGGAGCGGGGTACGGCGCCCCGGTGGGGTACGGCGCCCCGGTGGGGTACGGCGCCCCGGCCGGGTACGGCGCCCCAGCGGGGTACGGTGCTCCTGTAGGGTACGGAGCGACTGCGGGGTACGGCGCGCCGGCATTCGGGTACGGTACGCTACTTTGCGTGGGGTACGTTGTAACTACCATGGATGCTGTAATAATTTAAATATTAATGTAACTTAGGGCCTGTTTCACAATCGTTGAGTAAAGTTCTAAGTAACCAGTAAATTGCGTTTCAGAATATCACTTTAATTAACGGATAAATGTGAAATGTATAGAGAGTTAACGGAAGGATTTACTCTCTGAGTAGCTTACTTTATAAATAACTACTGACATCTTTACTTATCGATTGTGAAACAGACCCTTAGAGTTGATGTAACTAAGGTCCCTTTCAATATACCTAGTTAAGCAACATATAAATATATATTTTTTATCTATTAACTAGAAGGCCGGGCAGACGTTTTTCTGACACATATTTTCCAAGGCAGGTACTCCAGACCTTCAATTTCCTATACCTAACACTCACGTATCCAGAAAGTTTAAAAGTAACCCTATTTGTAACAATTGTAATTTTACCATTTTACTAATCCATTAGTTAAAGAATGGGATTTCATAGCGTAAAATACATTCTCAGGCCTCTATCGTTCAAAAGAGATTTCTACAGAAGCGAATGATAATGTTAGACAGAGTTACGAGTACATGAGTACGCAAATAAAAGGAAAAGCGTGAACATTTCCCGTTGCATTTCAATGCTATTTATAGTATTGTGGCCGGATTTGATTTTGCATTATTCATATTGACTGTTCATTACGAATAATACTAAGAAAATATTATTCGGTGGCATATATTTCTTAGTTCTCAGTTCTGCTCTTAATAACCCACATATTCGCTAGATGGCTTTAAAATAGGTTCTTGCTAAATAAAATAGATGGCGCTTCAATATTTTCTATAATATTGATACTATAAAAGCTGACCTTAACTTTTAAGGGCCTACTACTGAGCACGGGTCTCTCCTCATAACTGAGGAGGCCTAGAGCATTCTCCACCACGCTGCTCCAGTGCGGATTGGCGAAGGTGTTAGTGGCCAAGTTAAGTTTGAATTTTTTAAGTCACCAAATGGTTTCCAATATTGCTTAACAACAGTTTAATGATTTACCGGGACCGACTACTTAACGTGCCCTCCGAAGCCTTATAATTATTTTTTAAGTCAAGACAGTTGTAATCTAGGCAAAATGATACATGGTCAAATTTGGACCACGGACCGATGCTATCGTTAAAATAAGTCCTTAATTCAGGACAGCGGTCATACTAAACTATCCATCCTAAACTAGATCAAATGAGTTATGGTCAAATTTGGAGCACAGAGTGGGTATTGTAGTTACAATAGTTAGATAATTACCAGGATACTGTGCCGGGGTGGTGTATTGTTGTTGCGGGTACGGCGCCTGCGCAGCCGGGGCGGTCACTACCACGGGGGGAGCTGAAATATACCATAATATTAGTATCATTTGCTTCCTATTTTATTTTTAGTATATGTAGTTGTAGTGGCAACGGATATTATACCTCGTTTTTTTCGTCGTGATTCAAAAAGTAAACAATCTTACAGTGTCTTTTTATTGTAATTATCGATTTAAAAATAACACAGACACAAATTTAAAAGAATGAAACAATAAACAATAACTTAATGTCAAAATAAATTTCTGTATACTTCTAAATATTTTTTTTAAATTAACAAAATAAATAAAAGCAGTGCCAAGATTGTTTACTTTTTAAATCACGACGAAAAAAACGAGATACTCATTATTTGTAAAAATTTCAGTGTTCTAGCTATCACGGTTTATGAGATATAGCCTGAACGCAGACAGACTGAGAACGGATGCCTAGTAATGGACCCTATTAGCTTATACCCTAAAAATAAGCAAAGGAGAGACCCCCTAGACTGCTTATGTAGTACCTGAATGGTGGCATATGACCAATATGGTAAATAATTAGCATTAATAATACTCACGACTCAAAACCCGTCCCTTGCGTTTGGATCTACAACAGCATCCCACCAGCATACAGAATATAACGATGACACCTGCCACAATGGCTATAGATCCTATGTCCATTTTGGATACCTGTGTACAATAATACACGGAATAAACCTCAAATAATCCATCAGAAAAGTTCTAAAACTTTTACAAGTAAGACATGGCAGATATTGTTCTGAAATAGTGACAAATAGATGTTAAATTAGTAAGATTTTAGGTACATTTTAAGGTAATATACAATTTTTAATGTTTATTTATCTTCATTATATTCAGTTATAGGTATTTTGGGCAAAAAATTTATGCCTCAATTGTTCAAAATTAAACCTTAATAATTGCTATAAACTTTTATTTTCAACTATTGTTAACATTATGAAAAACTTTGCTATTATTAAATAATATTTAATTGCATTCTACACATGCTTAAAATAAGCCTTTGCTATCTATTCTATCTATCTATGATCTTATAAAAAAATATGACTCATTCATATCTACTAAAATATTGCATAATAGGTTCATAACTATTATTAAAAAGAATGACTAACATAATAATTTATAGCAGTACCCAAACTTTGTCAGACTATTGGGCACTTAAGTTTTGGCACCATAGTATTGTATACAGAGTAGACAATATCCTGTAATTGTCCAATTGCACCATAACTGTGGCACTCTACAGCTTAATAGCTCAACAGAACTCGACATAGTCTATACTAATATATAAAACTGAAGAGTTTGTTTGTTTGAACACGCTAATCTCAGGAACTACTGGACCAATTTGAAAAATTCTTTTAGTGTAAGATAGTCCATTTATAGAGGAAACCTATAGGCTATTATAACATCACGCTATGATGAATAGGAGAGGAGCAGCAAAAAAAAAATTCCAGAAACAGGAAAATTTTGCGGGTGGAGCCGTCGGCGACATTTAGTGGGATATAATTGGTCTCATCTCATTTGTAAAAGTGACATATACTCCACAACTTTAAAAACATAACAGTAGGGTTACTAATGTATAAATCAGATATCATTTATTAGACAACACCCGCAACTTTGCCCACAGAAAAGTAGTAAAAAAAATTAATTGGATATATCCCAAGGGAACCTATAATCAGGATAAAATGTATTGTATGTCCTATTCCTGGATGCATTCTATCTCTGTACCAAATTTCAGCCTAATCCGTTCAACGGTTAGAGCGTGAAGGAGGGACAAACATCCAAACATCTTAACAAACTTTCAAGTTTATAATATTAGTAGGAAGTATGATAGGATAACAAACCTTCAGTAAAACCGTGTGATCCATTGGCAATGATATAATTACTATTTTATGCTAAATTAATGGCTTTTTGAGCTTCACTAAATGTGGAGGGCATTTCAAAGCACATTCATTTATGTATATTTGATATAAACAAGTGATGATTTACATAGTTTTCATCTGAATGTATCTTATCTGATCTTGATATCATAATAATATTGATAACATTTTATCTTTTAGCTGAACTTAGTATTTGAAATTATATCACTCAAAGTTATACTTTTATCTGAATAAGGTCAACACAAACCTTCAGATGGTAAAAAATAAATAATTCTCTGCAATATTATTTGTAAAATGCATTAGTTTCCTATAAATAACCTTGAAATATTGAGTTAAACTATTACTAAGTTAATTGTTTAGATAAGTAGCATTCTTCTGTAGTTTACTTTAAAAACAATTTAGTTTTTATATCAATCACAATGAAACTAATGAAAGGTGTGAAATTTGCTATAATAAACTATTGTTAAGCTTAAATATTGGTCCTTGGAGTAGAGGTCAAGGATATTTGACATTAGTTCCAGTTGGACAAAGTTAAGATTATGATTGTATAAACTTACCTTATAGTGGTTAAATAATAACACGAAGCAGAAACAAATCCACTATTATGCCACAACACAAAACCAGCACTAATCTACTCTAATAAACAAATGATTCGCAACAACTCAACAAGTGCTACTACAATCAATAATGCACTTAGTACTGGCTGCTTTTCAGCCAACTAGTGACTCACTTTAAAAAAATAAAATTCAGGATCGTTTTCGTCGTAGTCTAATTCGTCGTCCTCTTTCATACTGAGTGCACTTAACACATCAAACATGAATTCCCCTACCCAGCATTTTTAAGCTAATCAAATAACAAAACCTTATTGGATATGAGTCAGGGGTTTAACCGCTTATCGCTGTAATACTAGCCGTCTTTCCTGTCCACTTTATCGGTTGAGCTGAGCAAAACAACCAATGAAATCAGTTCTTTGCAAATATGAATTATAAATATTATAATTACAAAGTGATTTTAGTCGAAAAGTCAAATTAGGCAAACATCAAATTGAAGAGAAAAATTGTAATTTTGACAAATGACAGTTTCTTGACAGAAGATGGACACAGACGGCAGAAATAATTTTGAATTATCAAAATTATTGATTTACCATCTCGTTATATAATTTTGTCTACAATAAGATTCTCAGTTTTGTAAACTTAACATTACCATTAATTTGACTAAAACGATTGATATCATACATCATAATACTTAAATAATTAACAAAAATGCAAAATATAGCTGAGTTAATAGTGGTTATACTCTTCTGTGGTTAAAAAATAAAATGTGAAACATTTATGGGTTATGGTATTTTATAAGTTGCCAATGATAAATTTTATTGTCATTGTCAATTTGTCAATGTCAACTGTCAATTTGATGTTTATCAAGTTTTAAAATAACCTTAAAATTCAAAGATATTGATTTAAGCAAGCTAAATAATAATTAGAGAAATAAATAGTTTTGTACCAATATTTATTAGTTATAGAAATGTCTATTTTACGTAGCATACTTCGAGTCAGCCCGTCAGTGTCTAAGTTGGTATCTCAGTCGCCAATAAGTGTTAATACTATATCTGTAAATATACACACAGGGAGCACAAATAATGCGGTAACGAAGAAAACTACGTCTGCTGCAGGAGGTAAGAAGGTTGTTTTAATGTTTAATAAGGTATAAATCGGTTCTTTATTAGAAATAATCGACATTCATTCATTTTCCTTTGGAAAAGTTCGCAGACCGTAGTGCTGACTAAATATCAGGTTACTCGGCGGCTAGTATGTCTGCTCAGTGCAAAAAAATCCTGACAGTCAAAATTACGTTTTTTTGCCTTCTGTGGTAAGCAAGTATATTACATTTAAAGGACACATAAATAGCTATTCATGTCTTAAAAGTTCATGTTTTAAAATCTACATTCTCTTTTATAAAGACTATATCTATACATATTTGACACATCTATACTCACCAAATAAGTTAATCAACAGTTACCATATTAACTTTGTAGTGGTAAACATAAACACATAAAAATCATGATAGTTCACAATAATTTAATCATTAACTCCCAATATTTCAGGTGTGCTTGGTCTTGGAAAAGGTAAGAAGAAGCTCGGCAAGCTGGGTCCTATGGAGAAGAAGGAACTTCCAGTTGAGACAGATCCTGAGAAACTAGTTAATTATGTGTGTGGTTCTAACATTTATGTCACTGGAGAAGATGTTAAGGTTAGTAATGACTAATCGATGTTTGGTTAGTAATGACTGCATAATTATGTTGCTTTATCCAGAGATAATGCATTGAAATGAAAAATACATAAACATTATACTTTAAGGCAGCCTTAGAAGCCTCTTAAAATGTTAAATCTAGCTAAAGCCAAGTTTTTTATATAGGGGTGGTTCAACTATTGACCACCCTATTTATTCAGAAGTATTTTAACCTGCATTAAATATTTGATATTCTGTTACTGAGATGTACGTAGTTTTGAATGAGAAGTTTAAAGACCCTCGCATACACTTAATATTAATTGTAACAGATAATCAATACACTGTATCTGTCAAAGTTTGACATTAATAAAATTTTGACTTGTAATTCCAGTTGAAACCCGACAGTGAGTATCCAGATTGGTTATGGACACTAAACACAGGTGCCCCACCACGCATTG
Organism: Lerema accius; assembly: GCA_001278395.1. Lineage (NCBI taxonomy): Eukaryota > Metazoa > Arthropoda > Insecta > Lepidoptera > Hesperiidae > Lerema > Lerema accius. The sequence goes on along the minus strand of LGAG01000058.1, from coordinate 182,465 downwards.
AAGATTTAGACCCCAATACCAAGGAGTATTGGATGAGAGTCCGCGCAGCTGGCATTCGACGGAAAAATAGAATGCGCTCATTCCAGAAAAGACTTTAAAATAACTTACACCCATTTAATAAACCTACTTCAGTTGAATACTAGTTGTAAATTAACTCTCATAGCTAAGAGCTTTTTATTATATTTATTTGCAGACCATAAACTATGTCAACAATGAAATAGCATATTACCATATCTATCCCAACTTAACATTGATTAAATTGTTTCATAATTATGGCATTTTTAGCATCAATTTCCAAGTAAATTGGCCCCTTTTATATTGTTTTCAGACCAAAATGTTTTGAGATATTTATTAAGAACACCAATGTCAAATATTGTGTATCATCTGCATTACTATGATCATAAAGAAACTTGAAATATAAACTGTAAATTTACCAATTTATCTGTATTTTGTATGTTGATAATGTCTTTATCTATGTAGTTGAGTTGCAAGATGTTTCCTAAACACAACTACACCTAAATATTGAATGACAAAATAAGTAATGTTCTACTGTACCTATTTTTAATTATTTGTAAAAAGATAGAATAACTAATTAGATATGTAGACAGGATTAGCAATAAATTTGTATATTATATACCATTATACCAAGCTGTTTAATTTTACGTGTAATTAATAATTTCCCGCCAATTTTTTTTATTGACTCTGATATGTCCACAGATTTTGGTTTGGTCACAGACTAGACAGTCGTTTTACAAATGTAAATGTTGCCATCTCCAATTTAAAATTTGCTTGAATAATACAAAAATAAAATACTTACCACACATCGAAATGTCACAATTATTGAATGAAATAAAGGCTTTGGTACTCAATGTTTTAATAATATGCTCACAATCTAAATACAGTGTACAGTTTTAGCTACAGAATAAATAAAAACATCTGGTATTCTATCCAAGAATAGCTTAGCACTTTGCAACATGATGGGGAATTTTATTTTGAACAGTTTGTATCAATTGCATTTTGTTTAATTCACATAATGATGATGATCATTTACATCACATCCCAATATTTTCCCCAACAATGCGTTATTTTACTTGCTCTTACAGAAAAATTATGCTATATAACAATGATTTGCTGTGCTTCAAAAGTTAGAAATTTACACATGAAACTTACTTATTCTACTTAAAATACACTTATAGAGTAACACGTAAGTAAATATTTTAGGCATATTTATACAGTATTATGTACATAAAAATTATATACATTTAAACAACAGATCTAGCATTTAAATACAAAACATACCAAAAGGTAAATAAAAAATACGAATTAATAATAAAATTAAACTAATGGTAAACATCACATACGATAACTAATTCGCTACGCTCAACACGTCGGTGATACCAGAATCAAAGTTTAAATTTACCAAAATAAACTATCCCGTATCCCAAAACCTGGCAAGTTTACTGTACAATATACATATCTATCTTAAATTCATGTTAAAACAAGGCTTCTTATTTAACATACTATAGTTATAACTTTGCGATGAACCATCAAGCACACAATTATTAATAAATAACAGTTAAACCCATCTGTATAATTAGCACTTAGGCCTCTTGTACATGACACGTTTTTTTGACCGTACGGCGTGTTTGCCGTGCGGTAGACAAAACGTACGAGCATGTACATAGCCCGGCAAAGCTACCGGTCGAGACAATATTTATTTATATTCATCTCAGTTAAAACCTAAACAGACTGTCACTAAACCGTGAAAACGTCCGGCGTCGTGGAAACGCTCACGAACATTGCCATACAACACTGGTACAAATCTCGCCGTGCGTAGACACGGCGCGCCGAGGGGGACGCACGGTGCACACGGTGGCGCCGCCGTGCCGTAACTCTGCCGCGTCCGTGTACAAGCTCTCATAGCAATCCATACAATACTGACGACCGCGCCTACGCACGGCGAATTCACCGTGGATTTTTACGCCGAAAAAACGTGTGTGTACAAGAGGCCTTACACTGTATTTTAGAAATAATGGTTTATTGCAAAGTTTTACTGATATATTTATTGTACATAGTTACTTTGAAGACATATAACACTTGTCACGGTTGTCGCGTATATACATAAGTTTATCTTCCCATTGAATGACTTACTTTTAATGAGCTATTTTAAATCAATGTAAGTTAGCTGTAATAGTTGTCATGATTTCTGAGTTCCGTAGAAAGGAACATAAAATACTCCATAGTGGTATTATGCCACAATTAATCACGAATTTATGACAAATATACAATTCTATGGTCACGGAAAACATTTAACGCGTAGAGCGGTGGAGTAGATTTTCATAACAATAATTGCGTGTTCTCAATCTTAAATTAATCAACATCCGTGACACGAATTATACCAGGCTTAATAACTATGGTACTTAAGTACAATACGATTAGAGATTAAGTATAAATCACATTCAATCGAATAGTTGTAGCAAGTCCATTTGCCCCACACTAGGGAAACATTTCAAGCAGGTAACATTAACCAGTGTTGCCGCGTTACTTGCAAATCTTAAAAACGTCATGAAAAACGTAACGGGTGTAAAGTTCTGTATGTTTGTCCCTCTCATGTGGAGGGGGTTAGGTGAGACGGCACTAGGGTGATGGCGGCAGACTGTCGTCGCTTTCGAGGTAAGTAACGTAATTGTCTTCCCCGCTGTGTGCGGGCCGCGGCGGCGGGAGAGACGGGACGTCGTAGCCATGCATCTGAAATAATATGTAATTTTAGACAAGGAATAAACTATTTAACATAAACCACCGTAACATAAACTCTTTTTAGACGAAAGTGCATTGATAATGCTATTGGAGTCTGTTGTGTTTATAGGTAATGCTGATGCATATCGTAAATCGTCTGCGTCTCCCACAGCTATATAAGTACAAAAATCTGCTTTACATTAATTGTTGGCAACGACCATCCTGTTTCCCCAAACCTTCCAGTAGAAGTTGTTAGAGAAATTGAAAATTAGCCTACTAGCGACAAGGCCAGACGCTTCCGCTTTAAACAAATCAATTCTTGTGATGAGACAGCGCTCTCAAGCTAAGATCGGTATACTAATTTAGGCCTTTAATCTTTGTTACAGATGATACTATAAATTATTATATCAAGAACACTAAACACACCTGATTCACAAGCTGTTGAAACGCAGCACTGTGATGCGGGGCTCTGTCCAGGTCTGCATGGAGGGCGAAGTCCGAGAGCGCCTTCCACGGCGGCTGGTAGGCGGTCACCTCGAGCGCGAGTGACCCCGCCGGCTCGTGGCGCACCGGTGACCCCGCTACCAGCGGCACCCCCATTGACATGTAACCGAGCCGTCGGCCTTCCTATAGAAAGGGGTTAGGTTAGTTTAGATAGACTAGAGATGAACATACGTAAACGTAAGTTAAAACGAGTTCAGAAGTTGTCTGTGACTTCTTACACAACATTTTAACAGCTCTTAATAATTGTAGCATTGTTGAACTGATTTCAAAATCATGTGCAGTTTACATCAATTGCTATCCTTTATTAAGTAACACGTAGTTGAAAGTATTTTTGTCATACAGCTTTGATCGTTTGTCGACAACGTAATTGTAATCTAAATTATGTAACTAATATTTTAAACTATTTCCTAAGTAGTAGGGGTCAGTCAAGTATAAGTACGTTAATTGCAAGGAGGTGAGGGTAGGTATTTGTTAACAAGGGGGAAGGGGTAATGACTCAAAAACTGTTTACAAACACAATACTTGTATGCCCCCTACTACTGATACTATACTAAAAAACATTGAAAAATCGACTGACATGAATTACCTTCTCCTGCTGCATTTGCATCTTGAGCTGTAGAGTTTTCTTCTTGTCCTTGCAGCGCTTGTTCTGGAACCAGACGCGGATGACGCGCGGACTGAGTCCTGTCATCTCCACCAACTGTTCTTTCATTAGCGCGTCCGGTCGTGGGTTAGCTGCGTAGCATGTTCTACAGAAAAGAAAAATGTCAAAAAAAAGATTGTGTCTGAATGCTGTAATTTTATATTAAAAAATATAAAAAATTCCATATACAAAATCGTAAAAGGTTTAATTTAATTTAGTTACTTTCCCGAAATGTAGGGAAAATTTACACAGATGGCAACATTGAAGGACAATGTTGCCAACATCAAAATATTGGTTGTCGTAAGTAATTATTTAAATTAAAAATAAACGTTAATAATTATTTACGTTTCGTAATTTTTCTATAAATATTTCTTACCTGAGCGTATGCAACTGTTTTTCATTGAGGACGGTGCGCACACGAGTGGGTTTTCCGTCGGCGGCCGCGGCAGTCCGCGCCCGACCGCTCTTATGAGACCCTGATTCGCTACCCGAGTCTGAAAAACAAGAGGTCTTATTAACTTGGTTGTATTTAATAAAACTACAAAACCACAGTAGGTACTCATTAACCGCCACTTCGGTATAGTAATCACTAAGCCACATGAGTCGTTAGTACATAGTTGATTTTGAAGGAACATTTTTAACTGCGCCATAGCTTTAGCAAATCTCTATTGAGACTAATCTTAGAAGAAACGATGCCAAGAAACTCTTAAGGAGTATCTAGATATAGATATTACCTATCTCGGAAATAACTGTAACCTATTAATTATCGTAAAATTATTTAATAATACTGGTGTATGACCGTATAGGCAACCTTACAACATAAATATTATTTTTACTGCCTCCACCGGAAATGAAACCCGATTTATTTAAATAACTAGGTACCTAATTATATCGACAGTTTCATAACAAATTTCGTAATATACTGACTTTAAAATCGATTTCATATCATACAATTATCTTTGTACATTATTAAATCATCGAATGAACTCGATTTCACATACAAATTCATTGCATAAGTTACCTACCTACACGTATATGTACCTATCGTTCCCTTTGATGTGAGCCGCTAACGCATTTGTAAGACAAACGCTTTCAATCGATATGGATCTAGCGGATAACTCAGCAATATTTTGACTACAATAATTGCAATGTGTGATTGATTGACTGTTAAGATTTAAGATAATTCTGTCTGTAGTTATGTAGATGTAGGCTCAAGGTTATCTACCTATTGCGCAAAATAGCGTCATAAATATGTTTTTATTTTATTTAGATCTACTATAACTATCTTGGGTGGTGAGCTTGAACTTCTTAAAACAAATTACGTTTACATCATTAAGATAAAATTACTTAATAATTTATCAGCCTGACCCTATTGCAATTTCTAATGTCGCGATAGATAAATATTACAAAATTACTTATCATGTTGATAATCATAATTTGTGTGAATTCACTTTTTAGGTGAACTTCGTGTAATTAGGTACCTAATTCCTTACTTTAGCTTGTCACCTACCTAAACAATATCTCAAGAAATAACGATTCTTATGATAAGTCCAGTTTAATAATCGTTGGTAGTATGTTTCATTTTCAAAATTCAAGATAAATTAATTTCGAATTTTGTCCACTATGGCATTTTATTTATTTAGATCTGGCAACACTTGGCTATTGCGACAGGTG
>LGAG01000058.1:117325-130634 GCA_001278395.1 Lerema accius | reverse complement strand
GTGTGTGTGTGTGTGTGTGTGTGTTTGTGTGTGTGACAGCATATTTCAATTGCATTGTACCATTTAAATCAGAATCATCATCAGAATTCATTAGAATCAGAATTTACCATATGAAATATTCCATTGCACCACAAAAATAGTACTTAATAGGTAAGTATTTTCGATGTTGTAAATATGTTCTTATTTACTTCCAAGCTTTTTAAAGGAGAATCAAAAAAGTTGTTATTATTAATATTTTATTGGTATACCTACACCTATAATAACCGTAACTCAATTTATTTCTACTCAGCTACAACATCTTTGAACATAAGATATAAAAATAAACTTTTCATGTTTTGCCTATTCATCAATGTTATTTTTTGACTATTAATATTTAGTGTAGAAATAGTGTCTAATCTATGTGCTTAATAACTTGGCTTAAAACACCAAAAAAGTCGTGTTTTATGCAAAAACCATCACCTTAATATTTCTTAAAATGTTATGGTTGTTTCTTCTTAGGTAATAAAATAATAATCAAGTACAGTAGGTACCTAACGTAAAAACATCTTAAAAGTAACCTTTAAATTAAAAACCATCGTCTAACCATGAACTTTGCGAACTCTGCAAAGTGTCATCTGTTATTTCCAATAGTGACATTCATTGCAACAATAAAATCACAATGTTATAAATGGATACTTACTGGGCATCATTTCAACGTGAGAAGAGGTATCCATGATGTTGTGGTGATGTAGCATCTCGGGTGGGGACTGGACCAGCCCGCCACCACCGCCGCTGGCCATAACCATCCCTGATGATGAGGGGAACCGAGGGTCACGGACCAGCGCTTGTGTCACAAGCGGAATTCCTCAACTTTCTAGATATTTCCTACTAACACCGCTGTATTCCGCTGTTTTCTCAACGTTTTTATTGATCTACTTTTTATTTTTACCTAATTAATATTTACTAGGATGTAAAATTTACCAATGCCGCAGCCAACGGGTTAAACGTTTTTCTAAACTATTGACTAAAGACTAAAGTCTACACGGTACACTTTCGATTAAAAACGAATGAACAAAATAACACTAAATTTTGTCCTCAGGCACTTCGACATGTTAACAATAAAAATGTTTGTGGACTAACACACACATCCTTCCGCGGCAGAGTCCGACCCGATACTGCCGTATTATATCTATAATTCTATGGATCGACGCCAAAGCGCATGACTGGACCAACCTCCTTTACGATTGGTCGAAATTTAGAACGCCTTTTCAAACTTAAGACTCCCATTGGCCGCAAGCTTACCATTTTCCCGCCCTAATTGACTCTACCCTCACAAAATGGCGCCCCCCTTATAGCCTTTTGATGCTTTTTTGAACATTTTCTTCGGTAAAAAATAATCCTGTTCGAATATAATGAGCATGATTTATGGTTTTGATCCGCTGCCTCTCTTCTGGCCTTATTTTTAATCTAGTCATGTTAATCTTTGGTGTTTTAGGTAGTTTATTTTTGAACGACTCGGTTTCAGTTTGATATCGCGTTGTTTTTTTTAACGTGTATGTTTCTTATCTTGCCACATAAGATGGTCAGTGTAACGTTTAAAACTGTTAAAGTACATCGATGACTGCGAGATAATTGCTCAGGTGGTTTGTAATACTTTACGTAGGTAAGTAGGTGGTCAATAATTTAATTTGAATTTATAATTTCAGTACCTACATAATTTACCGTAAAAGGTAGATAATGCAATTTTGTTTCAAGTTGGTATTTGACTACGTAGGTATATAGAGTTTGAGCTCTGTTGATACCAAAATACATTTTGTTTATCATTAAAATAGAGCTTAAGTAATTAGGTAGGTACCTACCATTGGGAAAAGTAAATTATTAGATATAATTCCTTGATCTACCTACGTGTGTTTTTCAGAAGATGTATGTACCTAAGTATCACAAAAAAAAGAATTCTTTTAATAATAAAATATGTAAATAATTAAACTTCCATTTGTAAGCAAACATAAAATAAGTCTGGGGTAATTTATGACCCGTTGTAAATTCAATTAATTACTCTGTCTCGATGCGGCATTTACCGGGTTATAAATTATTTTAACTGGTACGTAGAGAGGTAGTATGCAATGTCAAATGTTTAGGAATATAGTTAGGTAGGTAGGTAGGTACCTACTTTTTTTGGATTTCAAAAAGATCATTCTTACAAAGGTACTTAGGGGGACTTTGCAATCATTGGACCAGCGCTTTCATTAGATCACTATAATATTTCAAATACCTAGATACTATTTAGCGTAGGTACGTAGGTAGGTATCTAGGTATCAATACATACCTAGGTCCACAGAATGCTTGATACTACGTAAGAAAGTTATTTTAATAAGGTATGAGATTATGAAATACCTACCTAATTATAAACAGTTCATTCAACCATCCAAGAGTGCCAGTCTTCTATTAAATGCTTGGCTAAGGTATATTCAATATTCCTACCACCTTGTTTTATAAGTAGGTACCTACCTACTCACTTTGGTACCTACCTACGTCGTCTACGGTATCACCATAAAATAAAAGTATTTAGTCTATTTATAGGCTGTGGTTGCACTTCACGTTAATACCTACCTAACTATAATCTCAAATAAACACTTACCTACCTACTCATAACTAGGTTTATCTCAATTAATACTTATGTAGGTACCTATTCATTGTATAGTATAGATGTAGCATAGGTAGGTTACTAAACTTTTTACGATTAATTATAATTTATTGTAGGTAAACAAGTACCTACTTAAGTACCTACCTAGTTTACCAACTGTTTCTTTTAACCAGATAATTAGCTAATTAACAGTAAATTAACACCAAACACTAATTATGTCATCGTGTGAGGTTTCTCTTCACTAAAAAGAAAAAAAAAAACATAAAAAATTGGCGCCAAATGTTCGCGCCAAACGTCATTAGCGCCAACCACAGATAAAATAGTCTTGGTTATCTGTAGAGACGTTTTTGGCAGATGGTCTGATTAGAAAGTTGAAAGTATTTTCAACCTTATTGTAAGGAGGTATAAGGATTGTGCAAAAAATTAAGTGTTTTAAGGAAGGAAGTAGACTATACAACAGATGTCTCGTTAGGTAAGTAGGTACCTACGATAAGAACCCAGGATGAAGATATTTATCTAAAACGTGATAAAATTCAGATGGAGAGATTTAAAAATAGTTGACAGAGTAAAAAAGTTTTTTTTTTCGTCACACCATAGACTGATTATATTAATAAAGAAGTAACGTCTTCATTTTCTGTAATTATCTAACAAGTATTAAGAATACTTTTGTTAACTTTTAAACGCTTTTTTTTTGACACAATGCCAAAGATAAAATTATAATTTAAAAAAATTAAACCAATTTCAAAAAACACCGACCTCAAAACAAATTCTATGTCCCTAATCCGTTATTTCGTACTTTTCAGTTAACTTTTTTGAAATTGGTTTAATTTTTTTAAATTATAATTTTATTTCATACTTTTTAGTTTACAGATTTAACTAAAAAGAAGATTATTTTATGGCTCTTGTGATTAATTAGGTATATGCTACCTAGAATTTGACTAAGGTTTAGAGCAGTTTTCCCATGAATAACACGCTAACTCATACATATAACTCGGACCATTTGGTTCCCTATAAAATTTTTTTTTTTTGGAAATTCGATTTTTTTTCATGCGCACTGCAATTTGACCAGGGTTTTAAGACATTTTCTCTTTGACACCATACCTATAGCTCGTAATATTTGGCTACGCCGTGACACGTTTTACTTCATATCTCAGAAACCACTGACCCGATTTGGATAAAATTTATACTGTTCCCTTATTTGGAATAAGTGTAGTCGAATAAAAAAAGAATGGTTGTATTGGTTGGAAAATTTGTATATTTGTTTAGAAAGCCCTTCTAGATAGTCCTGTGTAAAAATTTCGCAGTTTCAATAATATACATACATACTTACATGTAGAATTGATAACCTCTTTTTTTTGAAATCGGTTAAAAATTATCTACCTAACGTAAATGAAACGTAACAAACTAATCAATTTTCATTTATTAAAATAAGGTTAGTGCTACGAATTGAGAATGTGTTTTACAAAATAATAGAACATTGTAAATCCTATTGTATTTTTTTTACATTTTGTGTGACATACATAAACATCATTTTATAAGGGTAGGTACGATAGGTTTATCATAAAGATAGGTAGATACCTAACTAAATGCTTAAACAATTGCTTGCGTAGGTATGAAAATATCGTGAATTAACCTGTATAAATTACGTAGGTAGGTACTTTGTTGCAGTATCTAATTATACTAAGACAGGTCTCATTCGATTAGGTACGATTTTTTTTCAAACATTAACCTATAAACACCTATTTACAACCTAGGTACATCCAAAAAATCTACCCTGTCAACATTCCTAACATTTCCTACCCCAAAACCTTCCCCAAGTTACCTAGAACTAAAATTTTAATCATGTTAATTGCCTGCCTTAAAAGGAACTGGTTAAAATAGGTTCGTGTTAAATAGGGATGTCGATTACAGTCCCTGAGCCCCCAAACAGCCGGGGGGACTGCGCATGCGTGGCTCTGTATCCCCTCACTAACCTGGCTACCTACCTATACCTACTTATACCTACCTAGGAGTGGTCCCCACGGCTTCGTACACTAACCCAATGCTTTGTGATTCATTTGCAAACGGTGAAATAGGTAGATACTTACACTTTCGTATAGATACTAAATTCGAGGCATATTTTTAAGTGAAAACTTCTTTTAGCATAGTTGTGATTTGAAAGTCCATGGAACAGAAAACGACAGTAGGTAGGTTACCTAATTTTATATTATAAAAAAAATAAGTCCTATTGTTCAAATCGTGTTGTGTGTAATTAACTTTGTATTACTATGATCAATAGGCGCTAAAACCTACAATTATCTTCTTCCCGAAATTTTACATTCGTCTAATTAGTAATCTACAAATCGCAATTTTACTGAACAGCGCTTTAAAGCTTTGGAAAGACTAAAATGCGCCTAACAGTTACAATACAACACATTAAAACAAATTTCATTTTCTAGGCAATTCTTTGACATGTCTTGAACCATGGGAAACGTTAAACTATCTACTGCATGTCTGCATTATTTTTAACAACATGCTAAAAGTATCCTTTACGTATTAATAGGTATAAGTCAAAGGTTGAGAGCCACTGGTCGGTTGTTGGCGCGTTTTTTATAGGTCCTGCAAGTATTTATGGTATTTTTATGTGGGAGGAGGATCGATATCTAATAGAAATACTTTAACAGACAGAAGGTAGGTAAGTAATATAGAGCAGATCTCGGGAACCAAAGGACCAATTCTCTGATATCAGTAGGAACTTTTTCATATGGCAGATTAAAATTTAAAGTCGAATCCAAAATCATTTATTCATATTATGGGTATCAATGATACACTTATGCACGTTTTTTTAATCTACTCCCGTTTCGTAAACTTGCTTGATATGTAAGAGCAGAAACGGGAATAGAAACTCCCCTGCGTACCTAACTTCCTATCTTAAACACATTAAACTTAGGTCTTATAGAATTTTAGAGTACCTAACCAGTATTGACCCACATTGAGTGAGACAATTACTAGTAATTAAGTAACTGGACAGGACCTACTAACCAACTAACAATCCTCCCTATAGTCCTTCTCTATGTTTGTAACAATGTCCATGGGCGGCAGGAGTTGGTGGCACTGTCAGTTCGTGTGCTATTCTTATAGTATAAAAAGTAGATATTAATTTTAAGTAATCCATGCGTAGGTATTTATGGGTACCTAATGTTGAATCATAAATATTTAAATAATAGGTACAAAAAAAAGTGCACTGTAGGTAAAGCAATCTACAACATAGGTAGGTAACCTTAGTAAGAAATGTACATACATACCTACATAGGTAATTACGTACCTACATTACCTACATACATACATTTGAAAATATTAACACACCCTTCTGACGGAATTAAAAAAACAGATAAAAAAGTTTAGTTTTAATTCCCTCGCAAAACAATTTGACAGTCACTGTCATAGACCATAAACTATAGACTTACATCGATATATTTTTATAGTACACTTTATAGTTGGTGGCGCCATCTATACTCTAATCTCATAAACTACGGCGCGGTAAGTTCCGATGACTGCGTTAATTAGTTCATAATTCGATGCTGACAATTCATGGTCATAATGGACCCATTTTAAGGGATTAAGCTTCCCTATACAAGCGTTCATCTCAAGTTAAGTTTATTGGAAGTGATGGACCGAAATAACTTCGAGTGCGGCTGTTAATATGTTTATTTTTATACTAGCAATCGCCCGCGGCTCCGCCCGCGTAACTTTCCCGTTTTCGCAATAATTTTTATTGCTGCTCCTCTCCTATTCATCTTAGCGTGATGTTATATAGCCTATAGCCTTCTTTGATAAATGGATTATTTTACACTAAAATACTTTTTCAAATCGGTCCAGTAGTCATAAAATTCTAACGTAGGTAGTGTTTGTCACTGAATTAATCTTATAAAATGGACTTTACCTACAAATGACTACTACTTTTTATACATTTTCATTCATGCGACAATTAGTCGTGTCGTAGTCGCAAGCTAGATAACCCCTTAAACCAATTTTATTTCCGCACTCATCAAATATTTAATAGCGCAGTAACGTTCGAGACGTACAATCTTTTGACTGTTCGAAAATTCTTCTGCGTGTTTATGAGCTATTTTCACAAAGAAATCTATCTCGGATGCCGGAACCGGAACCGGAAGCTGACCGGACCGGACCGGGAAGCGAGCCGGTTTATTGATTGTGGCTAATTCATTACTATCCTCTACCCTACGTAAGGGTGGAATTTCGATAGTTGTCAATGGTATCATTGTGATTGTGGTCATAACTTGTTTATTTTTGTAAATAAGTAGGTACATTTCAAAAGAAAAGGAAAAAAACTTGGTATGAGTCTACTTAAATAAATTATAACTTAGGTAGGTACCTAACAACATAGACTACAAAAAAAATAGAATTAGGTCGCTGTCCTGTTTTCACAACTGCGTATGCGCTTATAAACATAAATTCCTTTTCTTTTAACTTGTCTTATTGTTAAAATAAAAACTTTCATTTCCACAGCAGCTTTTGTGAACATTTAAACAATTATGTGATTTCCCGCAGAAGGTTTTCATAAAGCTACGTACCTACTAGATACCTAAATAGAAATAGGACAATTAAAAAAAAACGAAGTGTAGATACCGACATTTTTCTTAAAGAAGAAAAGGAAAGACCAAGGAAGAGTTATTATAAACTGACTAATGCATCTCATATCACACGCGTAGCATGATACTGAAAATTTTCAACTTTTAATATCACTAAAAACGTCTGAACAATAGGGAGATATTACGAAATATCTAAGCATTTACTATCAGTGATCGCGAATTCAGATACTGCATCAAATTCTTAAGCCGACAAAAAACCTTTCCCCACTAATTTAGACGCATAGACAATAGACGAGCATCGAAATGCATTTTTAATCTGTATCAACCATCTTGATTCCATCGATAGCACAAATGGCGCCAATCGAAGTGTTAAACGCGTCCTATTTTGACAAAGGAGGTTTTAATAAAGTCTGCTTTATTTTTTTTTTCTTTTTTTTCTTTATAAAGGTGTTGTGTCATGCTGCCGCGGATGCTCTTTTGTCGGATTGCATAGAATAGGTAATGTATAGAACTCCACACATGTCTTAAAATGGGTGAATTTTTAATAATATTTTTTTTAAGAACATCCAACGATTTAGGTACAACACTATTTGTCTTGTATTTTGCTATTTTTGTACCTAGGTGTACCTATTTACTTTTAACATTATAAAAACTACACAAATAAATTCATTCAATAGGAAATTGAAATTAAGAAGTGAACCTATTAAATTTTGATTTAATTATTACAATACCTACGGTACCCACCTTTCTACTGACATAAATCGCAAAATAAAAAAAATACCGAAAACATTTTTTTTTCTTAGACACTTTCATAGACCTTTATCTATCCGTAGCTTACTCTGTGGCTAATACTTTATTTTGAACACGCTTTGTCGGTAATAAATGTGAAAATAAGAGCGTATTTTTGTCACAAACACGAAATCTCCGTCGGTCCGTCAAACTCTTTGTCCGTATGATGCAAGTTTGTGGTCGTCTTTTGTTCAGTTTCTCGCTTGTCTGTTCGTTGTTCTTTGTGACGTAATGTTTCAAAGCTACCAGGCTTACGGATAGGCTACGAAATGCCCCGCTAAAGGCTTTTATTCGCTACAAATATGGCTACAGATGACAGATAATGTAGAATTATATAGTAAAACTGACTTCAAGTACCTAATGTAGAATTTAATACGAGAATTTAAGTTACAATGAAAAGAAAAAATAGATATAAGTATCGGATGACAGATAAAAAAAAGACAAAATATTATTTTTCTTTTTTAAACAAACTATATCTACGCATAAAACAAAAGAGGTTGCTACACGGATATTTAGAAAGAGAAATGCAAAGACTTAGGTAAGATGCTTTTATTTTTGTTACTTCCTTAATTAGTTAGGTATTTCTAATGCCTTAGAAACTCGTATTTATCCCATTTATTGTCGTGGAAGTTAGTCTTTTGCTTTAGGTAATACATCGCCCCCTAAAGCAAAAAGGTAACAAAATGGTAACAAACACGACAATTGAATACGAATTTATTGTCCCATACACACTTTGTAGTGTAAACAGTGACAACAAACAGTCAAATGATCATTTGATGGTCATTTGCCGTCAGTTATTAGTTTAACAATACATCTATAGTCCTGACATCTCTTTGTTGACAGCAACTTAACAACCGCAAGCTGTGTACGATAAACGAATGTGAAGAGAGAAATTTCTATCTTTTATACGGAAAGGAGAAGCACTAATAGGTACATCATTGGGCTAATTGATCCAGAATGTTTAGCAACTGCAAGTGAAATCAAAAAGTTGATAGATGAGTGTTTCTGGAAAAACTCTAGGGATTTCTAACTTGATATGTTCGTATGACAGTCAATGAGCTAGATTTATCCCTCAAATAGCATAAAAAATACCAACAATGGAATTGAGCTGGACCATTACAAACGTGCAGACTACGTCATCAATCATTTTATCACATCTCTCGTTCACACCTATAGGTATATCGGAACTCTCACTCCCACATTCCAGCGAGGGTTCCGATATACCTATAAGTGTGAACGAGAGATATGATAAAATGACTGATGACGTAGTCTGCACGTTTGTAATGGCTCTACTATACTAACTTCTGTACCAAACACAGTCGTAGCATGATGGAGTATGTATGTATAGATATGTATATGCTATAAGCCTTCTTGGTTACAAAGAGAGACCCGTGCTTTGTAAAGACCAATAAGAGGTTGAAGCCAACGACCTATTCGCTACAAATATCTTCTCGCTTATCGCTATTACTCAACCAAATGAAGTATAAATCATTTTTTGTGTAACACAACACCGGCTAAGCGCGGCAATCGGATTCAGTAATCGCATCAAGGCAAGGCGGAAAATCCGGATTTCGGATTTCGGATAATGCTACGTGAGCGGCGACGTAAACAGCTCACCAGGATATAGCTCACATAGTTGTCATATATCACGGTTCTTTTGAAGGTTCGGACTGAAAATCAGCGATTGTGCTTGGATGGTCCGATTCGTTTTGTCAAAGCGTGGTTGTCGTATGTAAGTACCTATCTAAATAACCGTGGTTTAGTGTTATAAGCACTGATTGGTTATTATCTAAATGTTTTATTTTTTTTTGAATCTTTAAATGTCTGTGATTAATGTAGGTTATTTTTTGTTTTTTTTTTGTATTTTTTTTAATTTGTTGCGTTATTGAATCTGTTTTTTATGTCCTGTTATATTTACACTATCATGTTTTTGTTTTCTTTTGTGGTTTTTATTTGTTGTCGCGGTCAAAGCTTTGTCTCTTGTCGATCCCTATTCTTGAATAATTTTAAACCAGAAATTAGGTACCTACACCTAATATAGTTTAACTAACTAACATCAAAATCAGTCTAGCCATTAACAAATTCAGCCAAATACTCATACAAAATACATAAATGAAGACTTAAGCACAAAGTCACATACCTACCTACTTGTAAATAAGAAATACATGGTCCACTTCTAACCAGAAATAGAAGCATAAAGGCAACAAACGAAATGGCCCTATACCCATAACCCTACATATTCTACGTAAGCACAACACATAAATAACAGATAACAAAGGAATGCCCAGTGCATTACGGGATCGAACCCGGGCTATAATCCCCGTAAAATGCCCCTCGCTCCGATAAACCAGGGGCGTCATGCGATTAACGCATTCTTTTAACGTAAAGTGGGCGTTCGGGTGTAGCTTTATTCTCTATTGAGAGTGAATAGTTACTTCTAGAAACTTCTTGCTGGACTTTAGAGACTACTGGATAGACGTAGTACTTATATGTATAGCTCTTTTATTTTATACTGTACGTAGGTATACTGTATATCTTAATATATAAAACTTACGTTACTGAGAGACTGATCGACAACGTACAGCCTAAACGGGTAGACCTGGTAACATGAAACTTGACACTGAGGTTCCTTATAAAGTGTAGGGGAGGACTAAGAACGGATTTTTAGAATGTGTATAGGTAGGTATGTGTATAAATGTAATAGTTTTGGCAAAAACGGCGTCGCAAATTCGTATGTCATTAGATGTATTTTGGGCCAAAAAATCGATTTATCATAGTTGTTTTTACAAAAAAGCGTATTGATGTCAATTTATGTAACTAATAATGAACATGATGGTGGCGAAATCTGTTCTTATTGTACAACAATTTAAAGTAGAATTTCAACAATAAATATTAAATATTACCTGCCTTACCGTGTAACCTAATATTTACAGAAACGCTACATATCTACTCATCGCATCTTATGAAAACACTTAGAAATTATTATTTTTAGATACTAATTTAGCCTCGTTTTAACAAAGACAGGAATAATTTAATACGCTAAATAATTAGTCGCAATTGTATACGATCACTCTGTCTATTATTTTTTATTGTTTTTTGTGTGTCTGTACTTACTTATTCTATTGATTTTTGGCCATAACATATCTATAGTACAAAATATAGATTTGAGATAAAAAAAAAACTTATTTTAACGATAAAAGAATACAGTGATGGTCGAGTACCGTCACTGTCAAGTGTCTGTCTGTCTGTCCATTATCGTGGTTATACAAAGACGGTCTTGTACCTACTCAATTGGACTGCAGGCTAGGGCACCAGATGCAATGTCGTGTAATTACTACACTTGTTTATCTATTTATATTAATTAAAACCTGTTCAGTGGTGGTTGACCATAACTTAATCAAACAAAAGATTATAGACTCGTCTGAAATATCTGGCTGAAAGATTTCAATTATCAACGTCAACTGTCTATCGACATATCAAAAAACATCTGTCGATTGCGTAAACAATTTTAAGGCTCTATGAATAATTATTGTGTAAAACCTGTAATTGTCTTACTTTTGTTTAAATTCAAGAATTAATGTAGACCAGGTATGTAAAACTATTTGTAAAACATCGTATAGGTACTTAAATAAAAATGAAAGATAGGTAAATGAACGATGTTTTTTTTTTAATTTCTGTTCTTAATCTATTTGTCTGTTTTTCCGTATCTATGGTACCTATAAACCTACAGTACGAAATCGTATTATCATTATTTTCCTACCCAAAAACAACATGAAAATCCTATCAAAATTCCGAAACGGATCGAAGCTATAATAAAACAGCGACTGCCATATGGTCGGTAGATGATTAATGTAATGCTTTTAGCGATGTTTGCTTTACAGAGTGTGTTTACCGGAGGAATTACCTCCCGATAAGTTATCGGATCGTATCGATGGCTGACACCGTCCGGTTATCGCTCACCTGATGTGTTAGCGAATAGAAAACAAATAATAGAATTGCGTGTTAAAAAGTACGCGGGTTGTTTCGATGTTGTTTTGTTTCGAGAATAGCAAACTAGCTTGTAATGTCACCTTCTAACAAGGACATTGTGACAAACCACAAAAGATAAATAGAATAGAATAAGGTTAATCTATACTAATATAATTATAAAGCTGAAGAGTTTGTTTGTTTGAACGCGCTAATCTCAGGCAGCAAAAAAAATTGTTCCAGAAACGGGAAAATTACGCGCTAGTAGAAAATACTATAAGGCAATTAATTCAGTCACGTAACGTAGGTTCTTATTTGACGACCCCGTAGTCTTGTTTGTAGTGACCCTGTCTGCGAAGCGAGAGGTCCCGGGTTCGATTCCCAGCCAGGACAAATATTGATGTGAAAATATTAACAGATAGTTAGATAGACAGTAAAGATATTGAACAGAATAAATGTTTGTTCTCGGGTCATGGTTGTTAGTCATGTGTTAATTAGTGTTGTCTATGTCACCCACGACACAGGGAACGCTACTGCGGGGGTATGAGTGTTAGCAAAAGAACTAATACTTACTTAGTAAGTTAGTCCTTAACTAGTATTTACTTCTTTCTTTCTTAACTGTTCTAGAACTTTTTGTGGAATAAGACATAACATGACCTATGTTAATTTAACTATAAAGACGAATTCACTGACGTCATATAAGTTACGTAGGTAGGTACAATCCGTCAAGTTGAACGGCTGTATAGCGTTCTAAAGTAATTGACATAATTACTTACATACATAGGTACACACACATACACGCACACACTCCTAACATACATACATACATAGGTTACGCCAGAATTTAACCCTTCTAGTGCAGTCGTGTAAAAACAAAGTCGAATAATGGAAAGATATAGCGGTGAGTAATACCTAATAAAAATAATTGGTGAAGGATGTCTGTCTGTCCGTCCACGGCGACATTCCGACCGGCGTCAGTTATCGCGTGTGAATTGTAGATGTCGGACTGTTGGAATTGGGCCTCGATTCTGCTAATTTAGGAAAGAAAGAAAAGAAATCCTACTAATATTATAAATGTGAAAGTTTGTAAAGATGTTTGGATGTTTGGATGTTTGTCCCTCCTTCACGATCTAACCGTTGAACGGATTAAGCTGAAACTTGGTACACAGATAGGTTGCATCCAGGAATAGGACATAGGATACATTTTATCCTGATTATAGGTTCCCTTGGGTTAAAATCAATATTTTGTTTATCGACTTTTCCGCGGACGGAGCCGCGGGCATCGTCTAGTAAATAAATAAGATTCTTGACCAATTATTTGTATGTACCTCTACAATGT
>LGAG01000058.1:99472-116231 GCA_001278395.1 Lerema accius | reverse complement strand
TAATGATAATAATGACATAATTACTTACATACATAGGTACACACACATACACGCACACTCTACTAACAAACATACATACATAAGTACGCCAGAATTTAACCCTTCTAGTGCAGTCGTGTAAAAACAAAGTCGAATAATGGAAATAGCGGTGAGTAATACCTACCTAATAAAAATAATTGGTGAAGGATGTCTGTCTGTCCGTCCACGGCGACATTCCGACCGGCGTCAGTTATCGCGTGTGAATTGTAGATGTCGGACTGTTGGAACTGGGCCTCGATTCTGCTAATTTAAGAAACAGAAAAAGAAATAAATAAAGTAAGGTGGGGTAAGACTAACACACGGGGCAAGACTAACACTGTCTATTATCTCGATACGTATAGCTTAAATACGAAATTCTTCCAGTCTGTAAGATAGAACAAACGTAAATGTTCTCGGCTAAAACACAAACATGTCGTTTCTTCAAGTGCAATGCGAGATAATAGGGAGTGTTAGTCTTGCCCCGTGTGTTAGTCTTACCCCACCTTACCTTAAATAGGATTCTTAACCAATTTTTGTTTCAGTTTAGCAACAGCTTATACAATAGGCCCAGTTGTTATTTGTAGGTAGGTACCTACATTGTAAATTATTCTCATATAACTGAATTATTTCTTAAGAGAATAAAGTTATATTTTAAACAATATGCTCTTGTAAATTTTACAGGAAGTTGTAATTAATTCTCACGAGAATCATAATAGTAGGAGATTGAAGTTAATTTAGCAGAATAGAGCCTCAGTTGGATCGTCCTTGAAGGTTATCCTGTCTGAGACTGTGTACCGGACGACAACCACATACCTTTCTGATCAATTTAACGACACGACCTTAAATATTATTTATATAGAATCCATTTAAAGAATTTGAAATACGTACCTATATAAAAATTCAAGTTTCTTACTGCCCAATTAGCACCAAAATGTAGAGCAATTTATTGTTATTTTTAGTAGTTTATCGCCTGTGGGTTTTCTCGTGGAGAAGTTAACAATTCCAGGGTTTTCTTTGTCTTAATATACCTTTAAAACACAGCGTAATTGTGTTGGTCACCGAACTCCTCCTAATCGGCTGCACCTATTATTTAATAATTTGTAGTACCTAAATAGGTATAGGTTACCTACTATTTAAACTCCAATTGAACTTGGTAATGGTTCTATGGTCAATGTAGGTAGGTACTTCAAGGAAACATCCAAATTATTGCAGTTTTTAAATTGTCGTTATCATTGTATAGGTATAATGTCACACTTTCCCAGTTGGGTTACTGTGACGTCATTTCTGGGTAGCCTCATGTATTGAACGGAATAGATACAAATACGTGAAAATAAAATAAAAAAGTGTTACATTTATGATAGAACGTTTTAGGGGCGATATTAGTACAGTGACTATCGGTTTTATAACTGGACTGCATCATTTATATCAATTTATGAGTTCCCGTGCTTTTTATCAAACGATGGGATGTGATACAGCACTTTGTACATATTTATTTTAATAAATTTGCATTACTGGTGATATGGTTAAAGATGAGGTTAGGGTATTCCTTTGGTAAACTAATGTAAGTACATTTTTTTTAATCTAGGTATATTTGAATACGTAAAGGGTTTTTTGATTATTTTTTAAAAATAAGACAAAGGTCCGAGTTTGAAATAGGCATAGTTAAAGTTTGCATGGATATGAAGTGCAGTAAGTTAAATTTTATGTAGCTTGTGTTTCATTTAGGAAACAAAAAAAAATCCCATACTATCACACTCAGTTAGGTACTCTAGACTAAAGGTACCTACCTAATTGAATTTTTTTTTTATTAATAGACAAATATTTTTATTACAATTTTTTGTCTGTCTATCACACAATGCGTTATTTTTTAATATTATCTACTGCCTACTAATATTTTTCATTGTAACAGTTTCAATATAAAACTAATTTTTCTTTCAACTTATTATTCGCACAACAAAACTTTAATTCAAAAGCAATATTTAAATCCGCCCTCTAACCCTTTGCTGCTATTATTGAATAATTAAATGAATAAACGAATAAGTTCGAAGTGAACAGCATCACAAAGGGCATATTCGGTGAATTATGTTCTAATAATTAATATTCATATGAATACAAAATATTTTCTTTTAGATGTCCATCAACAGCAACCCCGGGTTAAGTGTGAGGGAGACGGACGATGTGCGAGAGGATTGGCAGATTTTGATCGTTAGAAATTAATTTTATTTGCAATGATAAAAATTATTACCAAAAAAAATATGCGTTTTTAGTTTGTAGGTACATTTAAGCTTACACCTATAAATGTTAAGTAAATCTTAGTATAGGTATTAAACACTATACTATGTAAAGTTATTTACATTAGCGGTAAGGAGAGTACAAAGATGCCCTGAGAATATTCGGTTATAAATTTTATTAAGACTACCTAAAATTAGTTGTTGATAAATAATGATTATTGTCAATTGATTATGTTTTTACACTTATAGTTAAAAACGTAATTTGTTTTTTTTAAATTACATAATAACTTGTAATTTTCAAATTACATAATAACTGGTAATTTTTTAATTACATAATTAGAACTAAAACAAAATATTTGGTAGGTATCAACTACAACCTTTACAATTCAGATTTGTACAAGCCTAATATTACACAGCGTAGATCACACATTTAAAACTCAAGTATCAAGACTCCCACACAGTATCACACGAACTCTCCAAGTGGCATATGGCTAGATGGCGCTGCAGTAGCAGTGGCTTAGCTCGCCTCATTGCACACATCACACGACGCACTTTATTAAATTACACTTCATTATTCAAGAGCACTTTAGTGTTGAATGATACCAGACGCATGTGCAAAGTTTTATTCTACTTGTTGTTGCGTTTGTGATAAGGTTGTTTTAGTTTTAAGTTTGTTAATAAAGTTGTTTCAAGAGGCTAAACTTTTGTGTTATAGGATTGCTTAAGAACATTGATGAGATATTATAAGTATTACTTTAATTCATTGGGTAATTTTTTCCTCTTCATAGTCGATGAAAAGCTTTATCTATTTTGCTATTTTTCTTGATTACAGGTAAAGAAACAATTCACGTATATTTTGATACGATATAAAATTATTTATCTACCTACGAGTATATAGCGATCACCAAGCAATTTTTTAACCCCAACTTATCTTAGTTGGTTTGCTTTGATTTCTATTAGTTAGCGGTATAATGTTTAAATATTAGTAATTTACTTCTTTTTCTAAAATAAATCCAGAATTAAAACTTATAATTATTTCGTCCGGATGTAATATGAAAAGTACACGACCTAGGTGCGACCCTTGCGGCACTCCCCATCACATTAACGCGAGTTTTAATCAAAAAATCATGGGTGTGAAATCCAAACAACGGGGGAACAACTTTCCCATATCGATAATGAACCGTCAGGAATAGTATCGAAAAAACATGTTTTTCTACGCGCGTGCTTTTTAATCAGAAGACAATCAGGGAAATTGTTTTGTGTCAATAATTATTCGGATTGTGGGGAAGCGTTCGACACCGATGACTTCACTGATTGCGCGTAGTTTTTGAAGGGTGAAATGCACTTTATGCCGCGTCAATGATTATTATCATTGGTGTGCACTGTGCGTTATGTTAACTCTGATTACTGGATTCTATTTGAATAAAAAAATCATTTCTTATTAGAAAGGTGCTTGGTTTGCGCTTTTTCTTACTGATTCGTTTTAAATAAGTATCATACCGATATAAATATTGCGTGGAAGATTAAAGACAGTTCATTATAGTCTGGCCTAAAATTAATCTACGTTGAATTTAGTCTTCGTATGAACAGCTTCAAAAGAGTAAATTCGTGAAATTTCGTGGACGTTTCGACGCATACACTTTACACTTTTTTTTTACAAAACATTGAATCTAACTATACAGAATACATACAAATAAACATAAATCATTATTATCACACTCATATATCCCCAAACCTAACTCTAACTTCTATACAGTTTCAAAAATATATATTATAAATATTATTATAGAGTCGCAAATACCTATGGGAACGTCCAAGTTTCCCTTCTTTGACTGCGCGAGCTATACATTAGAATCGACTAAATCCACAACACAGTTTCTTTGTCAATAAAAAGTATTCCACAGTGTCTATAGCATGAAGATCAGTCCCTTTTCCCTGGAGGCCTGTCCGGGACACGTGGCCTCGCAAATTGTAGGCCAGCTGGACTAAAATAACCGTCATATTATTTTTTCATTATTATCTTCCTTCTATTTGACTGTTACACTGTTTTATTTTGCGGTTAGATATGTCGCGTAAAAAAATAATTTTGTTCAATTCTATTATAATAATATTTTTCTTAAAACTAGGTATGAACTTGTTTCGAATGTTTGTCTTAAACTAAAGATTTAATTAAATACATTACTTTAGTAAGAACTTAAAAAAATCAACTACGTTATAGAAGCAAAAAGGAACACGTCGGTAAAAAAAGAATTTTAGAAAGTAAGTGCACCAAATACTTTTGAAATTCATTCCCAATTTAAACTATAAAGCAATTGTATACGCAATAATCTAAACACATTGTTTGAGCTTAATCGCTGGGATAATAAATCAACTACTTTGAAAATTAGCGAGCTATTGATCTCATGCGGAAACATTACGCAAACTCGTGGCGGCAAGCTCGAACGACAACAGACAATTTCTTTATGCTGTCTCCTACGAAATTTCAGTTTGAAACGTAGAAAATACCGCACATTAATCTAATCAACACAAAACATTGTAATGACTGCCGCGTGTCGGACGCCATTACGTCACGTGGCAACGCGTGGCGACGCGTGCTTCCAAATGGATACTATTGTTTTCCATGTGATCTCCTTTTCGAAATCATTCCCCTTAACTGTTTGTAGGAATATATACTCTATCTTAAAGGTGTAGGGTTTGTTATTGTGTACTGGGTTGGTGGTAATAGAAATAAAAAAGTCATCGGAGTCAGGTACGAGTTTCACCGATATGGTCGTTGTTAAAGGGTTTACTAAAACAATTAATACGTTACCGACTTTACCGAATAATTATGCATTAGTTTGAATTTAAAATTCAGTACAAAATCCTTTGGCTAATGAAAAGAACTTACGAGTAAGTCTAAAGCAAAATTTTATTATACGAGTGTAATTTTGTTTAATTTTCTTTTAATAGGTACACCGTTCATTTTAGGTATACTTAAAACTAAAATTATTATTACGCATAACACCTATTTCATTATTACTTAGTGCAGTAAAAACCATTCATTTTGATGTCTTACTACGAAACTACAGACTATAATCACTTTATCATGTTAAGAAGTTAATTATAAACCTACACGTCGATTATACAACGATAACTAAGTATAGTAGCAAAGAATATTACATCTATAAATAATTTATTGTTGTATTTCTTGCAAACCGTTGAATATTTTACTCGAGGGAGCACTAAAACATTTAACAAAAAAATGGCACGTGTCATGCCCCGCCATATTGCAATAAATTGGCGGGAGTTTTGGCCAAAATGGCGGCTTTTACCGCGCTTTTTCGATGACAGATCGTTCCGGAACACTTCCGGAAAGAGAAAGATTAATGGCCAGTTTTTTCGGTGTTGAATTTCTCTTTGTGAAAGCTAAACGAAATACATGCGTGAATTTGTCTGAATTTAATAACTATGTAATGGCTTATTGAGTTTACGTTTTTATAGATATACGATCATCAGGTAATAAAATTATTTAATTTACTAATAATCATATTTTTTTACTAAATGTTACTAAGTACTTATTCGTTATATTTTTATGGCAACATTTGTGAATTTATTATATCGTTGAAATTGATACGTTTGTCTATCTTCACTATGAATAAATATCCTAAAATTAAATAATTAATCGAATAATTACCAAAATATCCAACACATTGTAGCGAATTTAATGACCTAAAATAAACGGAATAATTTTTACAACTTAGGTATTATTAATAATAAACTTATTATTAAAAAAATATCTCCAAAGATCTTACCTATTTAAGAAGAAGTTTTTTTCTATTCCCACGTTGCAATCATGAAATCTACCCCTAGTTTGGTTAAAATTTTCCATAATCCGGATTTTTGCGGTATTAATCCGTAAGTCACTTTAGGGTGGTAATGGTAATTATGTGGTAATATGTTGCGCAAACAGGGATCGAACCCGCGACGGATTTACCAATATGTCATGGCTGTCTACTTACTTCAGTGGTAATAGAATCAGAAATTATTATAACAGTATGCAAGAATGCACCAAAAATATTATGAAATCTAAGGTAAAAGTAATATAGACAGATATACATTATATCTATGAATAATGCTAGTACCTACGTATGTGATTAATTATGTTTAATAATGATTGATTAAATAATTTTTATAAACAAAATAAATCCAGGTTGGTATTCCTTTATGTAGGTATTACACAGAATTCGAACCCAGACCTCTACGTCAGGTAACCAATGATAAAGTCTTGCCTTTATAAATATTGTTATGAAACATTATTAGAAACAAAGATCATACAAAATACTCGAAATGCAACTTCTGGCATTTACTTGCTATGCAAAAATTGAATTTGAGGGCCCTAGGTAAAGGACTCATGTGACATCATAGTATGGCAAAACTGAGGCCAGGTTAGCTTTATTCATATATTTTGGTGGTCCTCTTGCATACAGCGGTCCAGTAAGTCTCACACATACACACACACACACAGTATCCTAACACTCATGAATGTTTCATGGTTCAGCCGCAAATTGCTACGCAGTTGCGATGCAGTGCTTCTGAAGTATCCAAAAACGGTAAACATAGAGCCAAGTTACGCTGATTCATTTGTTAATTAATTCCCCAAATATTATGTGTTCATCAAAGTGTTCAAATTTTTGTTGTTTTAGAAGCAATGTTTTTATCTCTTAGTTGCAATTGGGTCTCAAGTTTTACATTACTTGTTAATAATGTATGTGTCTATGTACCTAAAATCTGTGATCGAATAAGTTTTACCTTATAAATTCGGTAGCTATTGTCAAATTGAATCATAGATAAATGTATTTTATTCTTTAGGATTTAGAAAAAACACAACTGATGCTAATATACCATTCTTTATTGTAGTTGTAGTGTAGTACTAAGTTAACCTAAAAATAATACTAACGTCAGAGGAGACATTAAACTGTATTTCAAAAATTTAGTACCTAATACAGGAGTAGAATATTAATTGAAAATTACAGTACTATAAATGCAGCGTAGGTACTTGGCGCTTGCACTGCCGTGCGCCCAGCCACACGGTGCAAAGTGCATTAGTAAAATTACTTGTAACCAAACATTGGGGATGGGATGTTCCGTTCTTATTGCGTTTTTTGTACCCACAAAATATGGTGTGTGATTTTTCTATAGTTTTCTGGATACCGCGAATTAAATATGGCGAAAAAATTATTGGAGTAGTCGTTTTTTTGTTGTACTCATTTAACGTTTTCAAGCACTGTGGTGTATTTAAAGGAACCCAAAATACTTAGTTAAGTTCCACAATTGTATTCGAAAGGTGTTGTCAAGGTCCTTAAAGAGATCACCCCATTAAAACGCCGCCATAGCCAAAGTTGTATAATATAATGAGCATTTAATAAAGTACGTGAAAATGTAAGGAATGAAGTAGGTAGGACCTACGTACTAAAACAACAAACGGATCAACCAATATAATAGATATGTTGCAGATCAACATCTACCCAGTCGTCTAGTACCTACCCCAATATGATAGGTATACGACATTATAAATGCACCCTAAACAAACATACTAATATTACCCACTATCAATACTGACTGTCCAATGCGGCGCATTCACCCTTAAAATATTTTGTTTGCGGTTTATTTATGGTTCTCATTACCATAACTTTATTGAAAACTTACAAAAATAAATCATTTAGGTATATTTTTTCTTTAATATTTAAGCTCAGGCCAAAAAATATAACAGACTCAGTTTTCAGAACAAAAAAGTGAGGTAATTTTTTTTCTTTTTTTACAATCTGACATTATGTCACCAAGTAGGTATATAGACTATGATTACTACCAAACACACACACATACACACAGAAAAGAACTTATAAACCTCATTCCGTTACACACCAGCGCTTCACCCATAATAACACATTGGTCACGGCATTCCTCACACAATGGTCACTAACTGTAGTTACAAGAAAATACTTTTAGGTGAAGGAAACGACTTGTTACGTATGAAGAGTAAGTAGGTAAATGACAGCATTGGCTGTAAAATATACCTACCTAGTAAGTAGGTAAGTTTCGTACTTCAGAAGAAATGAAATTGTAATAGGATACTCTTTTGGCGGTATTAGGGCGGATTATGCTAGGCGCGTACTAGCACCCAAACAAACATGATGTTTTATGAAAGCCTGGGCAACTAATATTCTCACTAACATCCGTTACTAACAGGACCTACTAACCAACTAACAGTCCCCTATAGTCCTACTCAAGTTGTTAGTAGGTAATAGAGTTGGACGATGTCCATGGGCAAGGAAGGATGGCATTGCCAGCTCATTTGCTATTCTAATACCACAAAAAAACTTTGATAAAAACTTCAACTTAAAGTGAACTGACCCAAATAAACTTGGAACCTAATACAATCGTATCATGAGCTTTCATTAGGCCACGACACGTGTCCGATTCGACACAGGATCGTTCCCACGTCGGATGTAAAGACGATTCGACACGGCCACGATGCGACTATGAGAAACATGGTAATTCTGAGTGAAGCTTGCTCTACATGACCATTGATAAAAAAAACATTTTTGTACAGCACAGGATCTATATATTTTTTGGTCTGAGATACAAAGTCTTAAACTTAAAAAAATAGGTACTCAGCTTTTATTAAGTTACTAATATTTACAAAGCGTAAATGAATAAAACATCGTTTCGGGTGGGCTATTAATCTATTAATTCACTAAATCCACTAAATTTAAATTAGGATAAAATGATTTCAAAATTATCTATCAGGTACGATCACAATTGAGTGTTACCATGATTTAATAGAGAAAAAAATAAAACACGTATAATTATTATCTTAATTAAATTACCATTTATTAAATACACAGTCAAATCGATTACATTAAATGTATTTACATAAACAATATTTTACACAAATATAAGTAAAATTTAAGTTATATAATTTTAAACTAAATCGTACAAACAAGTGGAGCAAGCTTTAATCCGAACATTGAATGATGAAAATAACTACTTATAAACCTTATGTCCTAACCCATAAGGTTCAAAGTATTAGCGAATATTACTCTAAACTAGGGTTGCCACACAATATGTTTTATAATTGAGTTCTCACGAAAATAATAATCGGAACGTAACGGTTCATCACTGAATAATATTGAAAACAATATCACCTGATGATTGGTAACCAAATAATAAAACTAAAATAAGTAACAATAATGTAACAATAATCAATAAATGGTTACATTTTCTACTGTAAACCACGAAATATTAATTTAATTCAAAACTAATAAAGTCTGGGTAAGTAATTAAGAACATCAATTTGTTCATTTAATATCTGTTCGATGGTTCCAAAAATCCCAAGACGTAACCAAAAATATACTAATAAAATTGTATGTTAGGTTTTTACTATATTCCTTGATCTGTTTAAACTATATACAACCTTAAATAGATGATTGGATAGTGGTACTAAATAAAAATATTTGAAAAGTTAATTTCTTGAATGATCTTACCATTAGAAGATCTTGCTATTATTTTGCACTACTTCATCTTAGAAAACCATCCCTAATTAAGTATCATGTAACATGATAAAAATCAACTAAATCATAAAGTTAAACGCAATATCCATGTTCTATAAGATGACTCTCTAAATTCAAAAATGATTGATTTAAAGATCCCTACTGCATCGACATCAATTAAAGATATGCCACAAAAACACATCTTCAAAAGCGACCTATATAGGTCCATACTTCAAATGGGCATAAAAATTCATGATCTATGCCCAAATTATTATTACAAATCAGTTATACGAATAGTCTACAGACACGCAATCCAGGAGGCCATTTTCTTGTAAATCCGCTAACATGGTGAAGAAGATTGCTTCAGCGCTCAGTTGAACTCTACCAACCTCTCTGTACTCCTGAAGCTTATCTATGATGAAATCAAAGAGGTTGTCGAAGTAACTGAGCTCTTTGAATTGGTCGAGGTCAACAATCTTGAAGACAAAGCTGTCATGGAGTCCTATCTTCTCTAAGGACAACATGTGGATAAACGCGTGGTACCAAACGTTTGAACATTTCAACGACTCACTGATCAGATTCGCGAGGTATATGAGTATGCATTTCCAGTTCGGATCCAGCGTGCTGCATTTCGTTTGGATTACGATCATCGACTGAAAATAATCAATTAATACAGATCAATAAAAGCTAGTTAGTTAGCTTGTGTTAAATAGCGTGAAAAATCTCCACTATGGCTTCAAATTCAAATCATTTATTTCGTCTTAGTAACTAATAGCTCACTTAATGAATGTCAAAATTAACATTACAATATAAATAACATTATAAAAAAATTAAGAAAATATAATTTACATCATTAGAATAAAAAGTTCCTAAAGTCTCGGTAGACAATACCTATCATATCATAGGCTTTATGAAATGCTTCAGTCTAACTACTTCTATTCCTAATCTATTCTAATGACTAGCGGCTAATAAAATGTTGCCAGATTTATCATTTGGATTACTGGGTGGTAAGACCTTATTAGTTGACCTTACTAGGTACCCTGACTCTTTGTAAATCAGAGACAGACTTAACACCATTAGCTATGGGTATTGATGCATCATTTGTCGTATCAGATGATAAAATACCGATATTTAAATGACTTACCTCATGAAGAATACCCTTGAAGATATCCATAGACCGTCTGACTGGGGCAGACAACTCCAACGGGCTGTTGCTTCTTTTCTGTTTCATGACATCAATAGCCTTGTCATAGGACAGGCCGTATACGTCAACATTTGTCAGTCGAAGTTGAGTTTGGGTCGTTTGCGATGACAGCCTTCGGAAGATCCTATAAAACTCGAACAGGAACCGAAGAATCACCGACATCCCGTATTTGAAAGCGTTTTCCGACCTTTTTTCATTATCACTTTCGACAAAAGCCCTGCGTATTTTAAAATTTAAAATATTATTTGTTTCGTCAATGAAGATGATCAAAATATATTTAGAATAAGAATTCGATAAAATTACATAGGTCTTAAACTAAGATGATAGATAATCTTATAACCACATAATTTTGGTAATTTTAGAAAGTTATTAAAAGAATTTCATTTTACGATTTACTTCTCTCAACGTTAACTTTTTTTCAAATACCTTAAGAAACTGCGTTCTGCGAGAAATTTGATATTAAGCAACACATTTAAATTAAATGGCACTTACCATGACCTGCAGGATCATCAAACCGATCCAATGAGGTAAATTTGTCATGTTCTGAGAATATTAGACCAAGAGAAACATTTACTAGTCATGATGCTAACGATAGAGATTTAAGAACAATACTTACAAATTGAAATACAAGAAGTTTAGCTGATTTATAAGCTGGTCTGTATCGTTGCGGAGAGCTCTTCCACCATTCACCATGTTGGTTACACGATCTTTGACTGAAGTAATTTGAGACAACGACACATTTCCAACGATTTTGGAAATAGACGCAGGAACAGGGAATGTTGTGTCCAGTGAAGGTTTTTTATTTATATCAATTGGTACTTCATTGACTTCATTTGATTCGGAACTGCTGCTTTTAGTGGTTTCAGGACCTTCCAGCTGGACTTTTACTGTTTCATTCTTAAATTCTGGTAAGCTAAGTCTTAGAAGATCGAATGGATTTGGTCTCTTAGGATCTTCCTTGGTATTGTGAGATATTATAGGGTTGGGAACATTGTGTACTGGTTTTTTATCATCGTAAGGGTACCCTGGCTGGTCTGGTGGTATAGGAATAGGATGTATTTCCTCGTGCCCAATGCTTTGTAGCGGCCATTGAGCGTTGCATACTGACAGAAGAATTAAGATCATAAATGGGATCATTTTGAAGCTGGAAGAGAAAGAAAGCGACTATGTAGATCTTTCTGGTTCGTGATAGATACCACCAACAGTAATGAATGACGCTCATAAAGGTCAAAAGGACGCACATTTCCATTTGGTTGGCAATGTGGGACTATCATAATCATTATAATTATAATGACTAATTACCATCAGAAAACGAAACTGCTCGTTCGTTACCAATAAAAATATCTAAGTTTTCAAGTCTTAAACGCATACAAAAACATCATACTTTACAAAAATTAACGATCAATAATAAATTAATGATTATGTAATACTTACATAGTTAAAAGAATGTTACAATTAAAATCGACTTATTTACACAATGGTCAACAATATGCCCCGTTTACATTGCAGTAATCCTATATTTATAGAGCACCTTTTATCAATGGAGAAAGTGATACGGTCTGTCTGTATCAACGGTACTTATAACACAGCCTAATCTGATCTTACTAGCTGTTCAACAAGATATATATATATATAGATTCGACAAGTAGATATTTTAATCTTCCTTCTTGATCAACAACGAGTTGGTGATCAATTACTATTAAATTTGCCTGGTCATCTATCATAAAGCATAAAAATAATTATGATCTGTTAAACAGTTTCAATAAAATAAATGCAGCAACAGATCTAATAGATATCGTTAAAGAAGCATCTATTTCTACTCTTAAAACATATTTACAGAGGAAATATTTACCTCTACCTCTTATTACAGACAAAGCCGTATACCAAACATATACATCTGACGTCATTAATTACAATCGTTCCCTTTAATTAAACAATGAACTGAACAATGACATATATTATGCCATTCGTTCTATCAGAACCGTACATTCGCCATTTCTAATTGACAATACATCTGCATGGTTACAACGTCGTTTACAAGTAAGTTTACAATAGCTTTGGAAAAATTTTAACGAAATAGACGAGATGTTTTTTACAAAATAAAATGTAAATTATGATATTATTTGCTTAGTTTTAGGCTTTTAGGTTTCCTTTATTTAAAATGTCTCTTTATACACGGATGGTTTAAATTTACGCTCAAACTAGTTAAACCTAGGATTAATTTTAATTTAAGTAAGCTCGATTACAGCTTAGCCTTCCTTTTCTGTATTATTGATACCGAATCTTATGAAACTGAATATGAGAACATCGATGGAAGTTAAACATTGTTAAAATGATGTTAAGCAAAAGGTTTCATATTCCAAATTTTAAGGGACTAGCATGTAATTTCTTTAATTTTCTCATGAATAAAATGAATTACTGAGTATAGATATTCCTATTTGTAATGACAATATCCAAAGCATGAATGGCAAATTGAACGTTAGTTCTGCACCGCATGCAATCACTATAATTTCCACCCATTGACAAGGTTATCGCTAAAATAATCGGCAATTTCCATAGAATCTAGACTAATAAGCAAACTATTTATGCTATCAATTTTTTTACGAAAATCTTAGGTACAAAGGAGACAAATTCTGTCGTTTAAAATACACAGACAACTTTTTGAGCGAGACCAACGATTGAACCATTAAGCTATCACTGCTTTATTTATTAAGGACTATTATCAAAGGCTTTATAATAAGACACATCAGCGTAACAATCAATATTTATTTTAAATCCTTCAAGATAATAAAATTCACCATTGTTGTTCATCAATGTTTAAACATGACAACTTATTTTCACTCTGTAATTTTCTTATTAACCTGTAGTGGGTAGCTTGTGTTAGTAGAGGTTCCCTCATTTTGTCGACAAGATCGGCCAAAGTTTCGATGATGACATTGAATAGATTATCCACATGATTATCAGTTGCAGTCGCGTTTAACCTTTCATCCAGTTCATCAATGATTTTGCTGGCTGCATCTTTACCATCATCCGCTTTTCTTATTGCTTCTAATACAGTTAAGTGCACTTCTGCATGATACCAAACATTCTCGCAGACTGCTGATAAATCTGATAAGCGAACTATGTACTTGGCGCTACATAGCCAGTGAGATATACCAGCCAAACATTTATCCTGGACTATACCTATAGACTGAAAATTAAATAGATTAAAAATTGCGTTTTAAGATAGTGTGTCATAAATATTATCCGAATTGTACTTGTAATTTTTACCGAAACTTTAAAATTGGAACCAACCTGGAATTCTGATTAGGTTAGTAACTACTCGTTAGTAACTACTAACTATATTTAAGTAACCATAATTGAAATTTAATCTAAAAAACTGAAATTTCTGACTTTATTAGGTTTATTTATCAGTGTCCTCAATACTAGCTTCGAAAAAGTCTTTTGATATTTCGAAAACCATTTCATATTCTTTTTTAATAACTTAATACTTACAATTAGATTTATCTTCATTTTTTGTAAACGATTGAGGAAACTCACCGTATCCAAAATAGCTTTATAAATATCTGCTGCCCTTCTAACTGGTGTTGCAAATTGTACGGCTGTGTACCCTTTCTTCCTCTTCAGGTTAAAAAGCGTTGTGTTGTAGATACTTTTGTATTCCTCCACTTTATTGACTCCAATTGACTGCTCCGTCTCGCTATAATGGGGATAGTTTCTACAAAAATCCAATACGAAGTACTCTACAACTGCTCTTGAGAACTTCGTCCATATAGCGTTGTCTTGAACTCCCACTGGCCTAAAAACACCTTGTATTTTAAAGTATTTTAAACAATTATTGCATTAAAGTATTGTTTTTAATTGTCTGTTTTACTTACAAGTCTTCATATCTTTGGTGCAACTGTCTTACATAATCTTCTGTTTCTATCCTTAGGGTAGTGCGTGCCAGCATATTACGAATAGCCCCTTCCCCATCTACGTCATAATGTTTAACTGGAGGGAGTATCATGATTCGCTCTGGGCGCTTTTCCAATTCTGTAAGACCCACTACAGTCAACTGATTATATGATTCTGTATTATCAATTGAAGCTACTACAGATTCATTGCCCTGTGTTGAGACTGGTGAAGACTGAATATCTTTTTTATCAACCGTTGTCAATTCAACATTAGTATCATTTACCGCTGGCTCTTTCAGATCGTCAGATTCATATTTTTTTGTAACTTTGTCTGTCTCCCTCGTTGGTTCTGGCTTTGAGGTAGAAGATACATCTTTATCTGTTGAGGATAAGGGTAGAACTATTTCCTTATCTTTTTCTAAATCTGTGGTTAGAAGAGAGCTATATTTTTCACTCGTAACAGTCTGCTCAAATGGAGTATCTGTCGTTGATATAGATTCTGTAGACGTCACCAATTCTGAATCAGCTTGCCGATAAAACCTACTTCTTCTTTGAGCTATTACTGGAGCATAGATATAGTCATTATGTACTGGATAGGTGGAAGTGAAACGCTTAAATCTTTCTGTTTTTGTAGCTTCTTTAAAATTCTCGTTTAATTTCCTCCCGTAGTTATTTAATGACACCGATGGTGTTGACCCAATTACATTCAAGAATGGTGAAAGAAGGACCCTAAAAAACAAGCAACATTAGAAATACGTTATAACATTGTATAGGTGACTGTAGGTACGTTTATTCTTATTTAACATACAGATATTGTATATTACCAATGGAAACCAAGATACTCATACCATTAGCATATAAGTAAACTAGTGACCCGCCCTTGCACAATGCAACTAATATATTTAATTAGATAAAGATTCATAAATTATTGCATAAAATAGTCACCTAATTTACGACATTAGTTTTCACTATGTAAAGGGTTAAAATGCTCATTGAGAGTTATCCTGAGGAGATAGATATTTATAATATGCTCTCGCGGACTTATTTGTAGATTTTTTAAAGATATACATAAAATTCTGTAGTACATTATTTTTATCTATCTTGTAAGGTTTAGCCAGCGTTTGCAATATAAACGCAAAAAATTGCTTCTTACGATAAATCTTTAAAATTCCCAGCGTTCTTATACTATATCATATAAGTACTTTAGATACAAACCTTCCTTACTAAATACCCTATCTATTAATGAAAACTGCATTAAAATTTTAAAGCAGTTTCAAAGATCTAAGGGCACAGACAGCGAAAACACTATGTTTTATACTATGTAAAGATTAGGCCACTTACACACAAAAACTGAAAGTTCTTAGCAATGATTAATTTATTCATAAATGTATAAAGTTATAGATAGTATAATGGTTACTAAAATGCTTTACCAAATCCAAACAATTACTCGACCGTCCATCTTTGTTGCGCAAAACCATTGAAACTGTTAAATTGCTACATTAAATTATTCGCTATGGATTGTTTCGAATTGTTCCGCATAACCTACATTATTATTTGTAGAGCTACGACGAGAGCAAACAATTATTATTTTAATTTTAAATAAATCTTCTGAATAATTTCAATATTTTTTTTAAATATTATAGAAAATAAACTAAAAAACTGGCGTTGATGAAAATACTTTTTTTTCGAATTATAGCATTGTCATCGGTCCTTAATTATGCAAATTTTGAAATTGATCCAATATTTCAAAGTCGGTCAAAATTTAGTTCAAAGGTTCTGTTACAGATATACCTACGTAACAAGCTAATAAAAAAGCGTGTTATAAATTAAACAGTTTTAGAAGTCAAATTGGACTGAAAAAGTTAACTGAAAAGTATGAAA
>LGAG01000058.1:48469-65766 GCA_001278395.1 Lerema accius | reverse complement strand
CACACACACACACACACACACACACACACACAAACCACACACACGCAAACAGACATAAGGAACGTAAATTTACGTAACCCAGGAGCGTAAATTCCATGTAACCATTGCGTCAGCTCATCACCTCATCAGCGATTTCCAAGCTTTATCGATAGACAATCATAACATCGACACATCCCATCCCTAGCAGAGCTCGATGGTCGGCAGCCGCAGTGTTTGCACAGTATCGCAAACACTGCGAGATGTTTGCGGGCGAGTCGCGGCGCGGACGTTTGAATGGCGCTCGTCTTTTTACATTTATACCGCTTACTGATTGGAAACGATGTTCAAATAAACTGTTACTGATTGTCTGAATAAAGGTTTTTATTGCCGAGACCACAATATTATTGTGAAATATATTTTATTCACTTTATTCTGTACTAATAGTCCACCTTCGGACGAACGGAAGGACATACAATAATAACAAGAAATTGTGTTAAAAAAATATAAACTGAGACGACGGCTTTGCCACTTTAACTGTAATGTAATTTTATAACTCTAAGTTTTCTCGCTTATTTTATTTTGTTGTTTGATCATTTATCTATCCAATGGTATAATAAAATTTTGGATATAGACGATAGATTCAAAAACTACAACGCCAAACTGTAACCCGCGACTTTCTTATCATTGACTTTTAGTATTGCCATATTGCTAGCAAATGTAAAGACGTATGTATTCACATCAAAAAACCGCCACCTCAATAATTACGAGCATTAACCATCCGACGGTCGCGCCCCTTGTTTGTCGTGCAAACAGCGCGTCGATACTGACGTTAATTAAGGAGGCTCCGCAAACAACACGGGCTACCTACTAACAAGATGCGACCTGAATACATCCCGGAATACATACCTACACACTGGACTAATGTGTGAGGAAAGGTTAGGAAAGTTTTGATACTAGAGGATCCACTGGACTCTAACATAGTTTGTCCACTGTTCCAGAATGTTTGTCAGATGTTTTTTTAATGCCCAAACGAGCAGACGGATCATAGGGTAAGTGATCATCGCCACCCATGAACATCAGGAAACCCAAGGGGCGTCACCAATGCGCTACTGTCCAAGAAAAAGTGGATCCATTTTATCCACCCGCAGTGGTAAAAGTTACCCGCAGGTATTAAGTTAAACAGTTATGTTCTTCAGAACAGTCCCCATTACACAGACGGTAGAAAACACAAAAACAGCCAATATCTCCGTAACTTAAGCTATTCTAAAACCGTCTATCAACATGGTTCGTCTAACAATAACAAAAAACGCTAACACACTCATACCCCCGCAGTAGGATTCCCTGTGTCGCGGGTGGCATGGTCAACACAAATGACACATCGTCAACACCCATGACCTGAGAACAAACATCTATCTGTCACATAAATATCCACCCGGGAATCGAACCCGGGACCCCTCGCTTCGCAGGCGCGATCACTACCAACTAGGCTACGGGGTCTACAAAGATCGTCTACAAAGATTGTTCATAGGGTTGGTACCTGTACAATCTGATGGTCCATCTCAGCTATAGCTCGTAGGAGATGCGCAGTCCTGGCGGCGCGCACGAAGTCCCCGCACTGCGCGAGCTCGGCGCCGCGCTCGAACAGCATGCAGAACTCGGCCCGCGACCCGAACACTGAACTACCGAGCGCACAGCGGAGCGACTGACGAGCTGATAGACGCTCCGAACCCTGGTAATATATAAATAAGTAGGTATCTTAGTTATAAGGTGATTGGAGTATGTGTAAATGTTTCTCTTTAATCAATCCTACCATATTTTGTTTTCTCTTTTCTTCTATATATTAGACTAGACGTCACCCGCGGCTTCGCTCGCAGAAGAGTAGTTTTAAAAAATATGGGATTTATCTCAAGGGAACCTATAATCGGGATAAAATGCAACCTATCTTTGTACTAAATTGCAGCTTAATCCGTTCAACGGTTAGAGCGTGAAGGAGGGACAAACATCCAAACATCCAAACATCTTTACAAACTTTCACATTTATAATATTAGTAGGATATCGTCATCAATTCGAACTACGCGGGTTCTCACTGAAAACCAGCTGCCATGGGACACGATGTCACCAAATTATTGGCAACGCAAAACTTCATCTAACTCGTCTATACATCTATACAACTAAATAAAATTGAAGTGTCTGTTTGTAATATTAAAATAACCGCTTTTTAACTTAATGCACACGTATGTACACGTACCAAATTTATTAAAAAAAATTGTCTTTCTGAATGTCTGTTTGATCCGGCTAATCTCTGAAACGGCTGGACTGATCTTGACGGGACTTTCACTGGCGGGTAGCTGATGTAATAAGGAGTAACTTAGGCTAGTTTTTTTTACTTTCTAGGTTTCCTAAAGCGAGGGCGGGTCCACTAGTTTATAAAACTCGTACTACCTACAACATTATGTCAACATATCAGTCATACTCACGATATCAGCATCGCAAGGATGGCACAAGTCAGCGCACACCGTCAGCAGGGTCTGTATGCTCTCGCGCGCTTCACCGGCTTTCTCCGCTCGAGACAGACAGCCAGACAGACAGAAGTAGCTGCAACAATACCAATTATATAGATAATGCAAAAATTGGATAATGTAAAAAACTCGAGATATACATTGAAGGAGACATACGCAGACATAGTTCCATTTAAATATTTTTCTCATATTAGTCCAACTGCTAACCCATGTTTTTTAGATCTGGCAGAAACTTTGTCTTAAACAAAACATGTCAATAACATTTTAAGAGGTCCTTAGACGAAAATATGCTAGCTATTGTCTTCCGAAAATCATCATCGTCTATGGGAAGTTGGAATCGGCACGTATCGCGATAATTTTGGCGGCTTATAGATACATACTTATACTTGCAAATGATTTTGATCTATCGTTATTCCATATCAAAACGAAAAGGACCGAAGTTACATGGGAAGAAAGGAGGACGAAAAATCTTCAAAAACTGCGTTACTTAGTACCTACTTTAACGCCCCCTTATTCCTGAAAACTAACAAACAATTCATTCAACAATACACACACAACCGACATGAATAATTCAAAGCATTTGTAACACAAACACACAAGTTTTCACATGTCCTCGGGCGGAGATTAAAACATAATTCCCGGCCATGTTTTTGCATACCGCGCGCGTATTATGGACACACTGTTGAGCTCAGTAGCTAATGTTTATGTCAGCATTATATCCTTTTACGATTCGTATTACTATAGCCTGGATATTGACAAAGGATTACGGTACAGATAAAATAATAAGACGTGGTACGCTAGAAGAAAGGAACACTTAAGGTAACAACTATCCAAAAAATTCGAATTGAAAATCATTTATTTATGTAGGTATCAATGATTTTTGATTTTTTTAAGATGTCAAAAAAGTACTACCTATATCACACAGGGTTTCACAACAAGGTATTTGGTTGGTGTACCTTCATATTTAAAGTTTAGAAATCGCTGCTAAACATGCAGTACTGGAGTTAAAATCATATCGTCGATGGTAGGCACCGCCCATTCACATAGCAACAGTCACGTCAACAAACCCTGTTTGTTTTCCATTCGGATTTTCTCGCTCCGGCTAACAGAGTAACAAGCTAACTCTCTACTGTCTGAACTGATTTGCTAGTCCATACCTTGTATTTTTCGTCGTGATATAAAAGGTAAACAATCTTGGCACTACTTTTATTTATTTCATTAATTTAAAAAAAACATTTAGAAGTAGGTATACAGAAATTTATTTTAACATTAAATTATCTAGTGTCTGTGTTATTTTTAAATCGATAATTACAATAAAAAGACACTGTAAGATTGTTTACTTTTTAAATTACGACGAAAAAGACAGGGTATACTTTTTAACTTTTAACTGTTTTTGAAGAGGGGAATATAGTCTATTCGTGTTCGTTCTGTCTATCGATTTGTGGGTAATTAGCAATAAAAGTAGGTGCCTAAGTTAGTAAATAGCTTATGTTGCGACTTGGCTATCTAGATAAAAATGTCAACACATCATCAGAGCATTAAAAACTTTAAATAATTAGGCCATGTATTAAAATTATTTTTAGATAGCGTTGCATTTTTTAGTTTTGTTAATGTTCTTAAATGTATATTGTATTTTACTATTCATTTATGTTTACTGTAAAACTATATTGTAAGCACAGTTTTTAAATTAAATAACACCTTTTTTTCATACTTATTATAGCTAGAATTTCAAAGCAAGCAAAGTAGCATAATATAACGAAAATCAAAGCCATTCAACTCTATTAAAATCTATGTACACAAAATAACGATTGTAATCCCGCGATCACTGCAAAGTACATTCGCCGGGGAAAAAATGTTTGTTAATGAAAAAGTGCACGGTACTAGAACGTCTTCCGGGACCCCTTGTTGGATCCAATTATAACTTGCGTAAATATTTACTTCGAGTGTACCGGGGAACTCTCTCTTGCTTCGACAGCATAATAATTATAACTTGACGGTCTATGAACACAACTGCAAGACTTGGTAACTCTCCGAAGACTCTAGAAACTTTTAATCAAGTGTTTCTTACACTAATACCTAACCAGACGCATCAAAAAACATATCACCATATCAGTATACCTGACAATACGCTGGCTGGAAAAACAAAACGTTAGAAAAAAAATACGCACGACATTTAAAAAACAAAACGCCAACATGGCGCCGTCGGAGCGCCGGGAATTCAAAATTGGAATTACGAACTCGGCCCTCCGATTGGTCATCGGAGCATAATGCGATCGGCCACAAATCCACAGGTACTCTGAATTCATTGCAATTTAGACCTTATCCGGTGTAGTATAAGATCTATTTTAAGATCTATGGTTGGTATGTAAAGCGGACGATAAAGCCGGACCTCCTCGACGAGTGACAGGTTAAGATTAGGTTATCTTAAATATTTCTTCGCTGAGACCGAACAGTGTTGTAGGCGTCATTTTTTAAATGGGTACAAAACAGTCGGTAATGCGTGCTGATGACGAACTGAGGAACTGTCAGCTTGGTGATAACTACTGATGGAAAATCATCGAACAAACACTGAAATACTGCACCGTGAGAGACGAGAAACGCAACCTCAGTTACATTTATATTTCACAAGTGTAGCTTTTACTGTAGTATCTTTGCAGGCATAAAATTCAGGTTGAGGAAAAGATCATTGTTCTTTTTTTTATGTAAAAAAAAATTAGCATCTATGTATATGTATCACAAAATAGTGACCGTATCTTTAGTTTTAAAAAACTTTGGTAGGTAGTCGGTAGGGTCAACCAAAATCCAATCCAAACTCTTAGACATTATTTTTGTCCTAGACGTCAACGATTAAGTTACCTCTTAAAAAATATAAAAACCACCCATACATACAATATCCACACAAAATAGATACATCAATTCGGGCTTAATAAAATAGCATCGAGACCAATATGAATCGAGAACCTAAAGCATACCAACTGAAAAAGTAATAAAGCTCCAAATCAACCGGACAAGGCTCAAAAATAAACTATTGAACATCATACTAAACCATACTAAAACCTGACCTTCCATTACTAACCAAGCCCCACAATATTATCTATCGCATAGTACCGGCCATACAGTAAATAATCTTTATGAACAAAACGTATCCTGCGTTAGATGCGCAGGCGCCGTTGATTTATTACCGTTCTAAATTCGAACACGCTAATGGAAGGCGCGAGCGAGCGGCGCCCGCGCAAGTGATCGAATGAGTGTTGCCACTCATTTAAAATTTACCAATTTATTTGAAGACATGCGTAGAAATATTTTAATTTATCTAAGGCTACAAGAGTAACAGTTTATGAATTTTGTGGGATAATTATTATTTTTAATATAAAACTGACAATTTATGGGCCCTGCAATAGTATTTATTATTAAATGGTTATTAATATCTACAACAAAACTCAAACGAGACGTCACAATATTTAAAACCAATAAAATTGCCTGGTTACTGTTAAGGACGTCAACAAGTAAATCTTTTGTCAGTTATAAAATTTCAATATGTAACAAATTCATTGTATGCCAATTTTCCATGTACTATAACCTATAGCTATAGGTTTCCTAATAAAGTCTACAAAAAAATAAACCTACACATCAATACTAAAATAATAAATCTCAACAAAAACTAAAGTGGGAAATTTCCAGTCAGTAACTGGCAACACAGTAACATCTCAGTCGTCTACAAAAATTTATAGTGCGTTTAAAATGTTTTCGTTCTTAATTTCAGTTAGATAAACGAGCGCGATGCGTTTCGGCGCCTTTAATGAGGTGAAATATGCCTTCGCATTTACCATTGCCTGTCCTGTCCTGTCGCCTTTGATATTCTGTTGGGCTTAAAACGTCCAAGATACACAGAGCTCTCGTATTGTTTAAACGAATTTCTATGGTACAGAACTTGCGAATTTTAACTACTGTATCATCTAGCTTAGAGTGTATTGATCACGCATACTTTCTGAACAATTTAAAAGTGGGAATACGGGCATGTTATTTTTTTAAAAAAAGCTAACACACTCATATCCCCGCAGTAGGATTCCCTGTGTCGCGGGTGACATGGACAACACAACTAACACATCACTTATAACCATGACCCGAGAATAAACATTTAGCTGTCACATAAATATCTGCCCCGACCGGGAATCGAACCCAGCTCCCCTCGCTTCGCAGGCAAGTTCACTACTCACTACCAACTAGCCTACGGGGTCGTCAAT
Organism: Lerema accius; assembly: GCA_001278395.1. Taxonomy (NCBI): domain Eukaryota; kingdom Metazoa; phylum Arthropoda; class Insecta; order Lepidoptera; family Hesperiidae; genus Lerema; species Lerema accius. Next base: position 59,023 of record LGAG01000058.1, on the reverse strand, counting down.
TATTTGTAAAGGTCCTGGAAAATAGGTAAAATGATCTCACTTCTAGGACATTATGCACCGATAGTTTTCTTGAAAACATTATTAGGTAGTTAATGAATAATGTTCAATTGTAACACATTGTAACTTTATTGTCATAATTATTAACTACCTAAGTCCATCACATAGGATTGTGATCACTTCTCTTCACTTCAAAACGGGTCATGTTAAATTGGCCATTGCCGACGTTACCACGACAATTTAGTACGTGAGGAATGTTAATTCTGGATCGTTCAAGTGTATTTTAATGCTTCGGAAGCAAATCAAAGTATCGTTTTTTTAAAGCCGAGTGAATCAAGTCTTGCGGTTACATTTGACGGAGAAATATTTTCCTTCCTTTAGACTTTTAGAGATTTCTTACTTCTATTTGAATACACGTCTGGATTTGGGCAGCAATACAATTTTAATTTATGTTGTTACTATAAATGTCTTTATCAACTTACACACCATTTTGTCTTAGCTTGTCCTATTTAGCACGTGGTTTTATGTAAACTATGTAACGGTATCACACATTTTCACGTTATTCACTCTTTTCCAGTTATGTTTAAGTGATTTTATCATTCCAATATCACATGATATGTTTGAATATTCACAAAATCTGCTAAGAAAATGAATGCTTTCGTTTTAAAAATCAGACAAGATTAAAAAGTTGACTATAGAATTTTCTAACTTACCCAGTAGGTATTGTGTAATCCCTATTATGAATTCCTCGTAGTAAAAGCTCAACGCGTACTTTACTACGCTGCACCAGAGTGGATTAATCTTTTCACCTTCCAACATAGATGTTGAGTCGAGTAAAATAAAATCGATTTTTGCCTATCCCAATAACAAAATCGAATCGGACAATCGAAAACAATCGAACACAATACGACACGCGATAATAGCTTCATCGCTAAGTAGTCGCGACAACCGTGATCTAAGACTGGGGTGCGCGCCCCTGTGCGGGAACGAGACGGATGTACGTGTGAGAGAGGGACGGAGCATGTACTCGAGAGTCGAGTTGCAGCGACAGATTGCCGCGCACATGTCCAAATGCGTTGTGCTTTTTGCTAACTTCGGGCTAGTGATGGACGTAAGCTTAGAAATACATTGTCGATAAAAATTAAATTGCATTCATAAATTGTCTTTATTAGCTTGTCGCTATTTTAAATTTTTCATTTTTCTTTTTTTGTTTCGTGTCATTTTAAATTTTGCGTCGAGAAAAAATTTAATTTGTATCCAATCTTCAAATTGATTCCTAATCCATTAACGAGAATAAAACTCAGTTATTTTTTAACACAAAACATTTTTGGCATAAGGAGAATGCACTGAGCTGAATGTGCTATAATTTGCGGAATTGTTTTTATAAGCCGTTTGGACTACATAAAAGAAATAGACACACACAAGCACAGACACATAGGGGCAATCAGAAAAAAAAACTTCTATCCATATACTAAAACGCACGTTGTTTCCGAATATCGATAATATCCCAAGTTTATCGATACCGTACCCATCACTCGGCTCACAAGCACACGGCGCTACAGCCGGGGGCGACCGGGGCGAGCGCAGCACTTGTTTGTGCGATTTAATTTCATTTATCAACGCATTACTTACTTTAGAGAATTACTTACCCGGATTACCCCGCTGTACCCGCCCCCGTTCATATGTAAATATGCCACGTATTTGGAATTTTGGGGATCCGCTAGGCGTTTGAATAACGCGTTAAATTTCAACGTGACCCGACGTCTTACTTAGGTACTCAATGGAATAGCTCGATAACGAATCCTATATTTACGATACGAAAAAAAAGCACATGTCTTTTTACATTCATATCAATAGAGGTAGGTATCTATAACCAACCTATGAATAAAATATATAAAATAGACCTATTTGGATTCTCTTAGTTACGGGACACATAAACATACTGTCTCTACTAATTTGACTTAACCTTTCGAACGATGCTCTTGCTTAGTAGACAGGGTCTCTTTGCTACTAACTGAATATAGTATTTTATGGAACCAAATAAATAACAATTTTAATTAAATCTGTAAAATCAAATCAAATGAATTTATTTCAATGCATTGAATGCATCATTATTAGTAATTCTAGATCATATCCAAACATAAAGTTGTCGAATTTACATATAGCTACCTACCTCGTTTGGACATGGCGTAATATCATTTAATTAAAACACTTTTAAACAAAATTTTCGTATCAAAAACATATGACGCAGAAACTACGGAACCCTCTATAAAAAATTGAACATTTTAAACCGCACGCATAGTTTAGTTTCCACTAAGGGTGAATTGCAATGAATTTGTTTGTATAACATTTGCATATATATTTGCGTTTATTAAAGTGAAATAAATTTGATGTCTCAATGCCCGACGTACATTTGCCGTCACGCCTCAGGGCGATGCATTCGATTGAATTCAACGATAGGCTTAATAGCCACATAAAGACACCTGTTATGTTTTTTGACGTGAATACGTTTTACTTAGGCACTACTAATGCTATCCTACTAATTTTATAAATGTGAAAGTTTTTAAAGATGTTTGGATATTTGGATGTTTATAAGTCCTTCACGCGCTAACCGTTGAACGGATTAAGCTGAAACTTGGCACACAGATAGTTTGCATCCAGGATTAGAACATAGTTTTTATCTCGATTAGTAAGGGAACCTCCCTTGGGATAAATCCAATATTTTTTTAATTACTCTTTCGCCGGCATCGTCTTGTTTCATATAATTATTTTTAAGCGTAATCATTAATCAGGTTTTAGAATTCAAGCTCAAATCACTTGTTATTTTTACAGCTTATTCCCTAGTTAATCTAAAATTCTTGACGAGTCAATAATCCCTCAGCCAAATCTCATACGTCAGTCCCCTGCTAGCTAAGTGCCGTGAGAGTTATCAGGTGTACTTCGCACGATTACTACTTCGATTCCCCGTCGTGGGAACGCACACTTGGATCTAATTTGGGGTGAAATATCAATGACTGTGATTTTATACAAGACGGAGCTATAATGTTTCGCACTTAGGGAAACACTTTATTCTCCGAGCGCAAGTGTAAATAGTTCCCGTGAAGCATCCATTAGTGAGTGGAGAAAATATAACAACAATTGTTCTTTAGGTAGTTCGTATTTTTTATTCGATTGCGAGATACATTTTTATAAATCCGAGTATTGTTTTGGACTACAATTGGCCCCGGTAGATGATGAAGATACTTCAAGAGACCAGTCAAACTTTAAAAGTTATTAAAACGCCATCATATCACAAGCTGTCTGTTACGATGAGCATTTACTAAACCTACCTGAAAAAGTTGAAAACATAGCTCAGTAGGTACCCTTAATGGAAAACTAAGGTATCACCCAAACTAAAGGAACTAAAATATGTTTCAAAACATCTGCACAGTCTTCTCGTAAAACTCTCTCTTTCATAATATAAACTATATCTCGACAATTTATTATAATCTACCATTAATTTCTCTCCAATGCGGCACAGCTAGAACCCTCTATACTACGATCGGTGGACACAACAACACAGCGCGACACTGCAGGCGGTCCATACCCTATTGAGATGTTAGAAGGCGTTATGTTTACATTACCGATTATTATGGATTACTGTATTATGTTTGATACTTTATGAATTAGAAAAGAAAAAAATGTGTTACGTCAGACTACCTACGCTTATCTAATGAATAAAAAAAACTTTAACATCAGATTATTTAAACATTTTAGACTTAGCATTATTTAATTACATGATACAGTTGCATACAGAAATTTATTGGTACGGATTTATGAATTATATCAATTCCAATTCGTGCTCTGTTTGTTTAGAGAATAGGAAGAAACCAAAAGTAGGGGTTAGCTCCAAATAAACAGGGGGTCAAGGTTTAACCCCCACCCCCCCTTCCGATCTTAAACGAAGTTATATCTAAAATGGAATTCTTAACCTACCTAAAAGAAAAATCTTAACCTTAACCTTAATAAAAACCTTAGCCTTATCTATTCCATCAACCGTCATCGAATCTCGCAAATCCTACGCCTGTCAATTCTACGACAGCCAGCTAGCTTTACGATACTCCCTCGACAGCGGCGCATGCGCCGTGCCGCGGACACCAAATGCGTTTCCCGTGTATCCTCTAGAGGTCGCGCGTGACGCTACACGTGGGGTGTAACAGATACCATGGAGTCACTCTCCTGTCATGTCACTATGGCGAATAGTCGGTCTGGTTTGATGAGTCACTGCGATTTAACCGTTCTTTAATTGTTATAGGTACATTTGTTCTAAAGCATCCAATTATTAAAGCAAGCAAATTAAATCATAAGTCATTATGTCAAACAATATACTATAATATAGACGTTTGATACTCCTGGCTGAATGTCAATATTAATCCACGATCTGTTAACTGGGCATTTCGTCTGACGTGTAGTGTATGTGTGACGTATTATCAAACGTAATGTGGTAGTGTGAGTTTTTTTTTATTTCCAAAATTAAACGTAGGCACTGTCAATATTACAGTACATACCTATACATAAAATTTCGTTTTTTACACGTCATCTACATGTTTCATTGGCAAACTGGTTATTTTATTAGAATCTGACTCTAATATCGCGATAAAGTTGTTACCGTCGCCAATTGTTTATATCTTAGTTATTAGCCATAAGTACTTTGTATATTTCTTGAGGTGTACAATAAAGAGTTTTTGTATTTGTAAAGAATACCTATCTCATCAACGACTTTATATAAGAGGAACACATTAAACAAACATTGAAACCAGAAAAAATAAAAGTACCTACAGCAAACAAAATCAATATCAATCCGTTCCAACGTTACTAACGCCCCAAGCCGGGTAATAAAAGCCGCAGTAATTAAATAACAGTCAGAGCTTCTCAAACAGACAGACAGCGGCGTGCCTCACCGGGGAATCGAACCGGCGCCCTGGGGAATACATCGATACCACGCGACACGCGACCTATACTATACGGTCACATATGACAGTTTGTGTGAAAAACTAGCTAATATTATGTTGAGTTATGTTGTTTGGCCTAGAATAATAGTTTAAATATTGATATCATTATATTTCTTTATCTCTATTTTGCCTCATTCATTCACATAGGAATAATATGCTTAAGCACGTATTTTTTTAGGGACGGGATCTTTACCGTGCATTTAGCAGGATTTACCTGCTATAGGGCAAGCGCAAACGTCCGAAATTTTCCAGAAAATCAGATTATGAATTATTTAAGCCTGGCGCAGACGACCGGAATTTGTCAGATTCTGAATTTACTCTGGTAGGGGAGAGCGGGGTAAAAAGAGCCAGGAGTAAGTTGTGCCGACGCAAATATTTCCGTTATAGAAGAAGATTTACCCCTGATTCTTTCAACCCTGCTCTCCTAACCAGATATTCAGAATCTGAAAAATTTTGCACTCATGCATTATACATGCATGCTCTCATACATGCATGCTCTCATACATGCATGCTCTCTTACATGCATGCTTCACGAAACTATTTTTTAACCCATGACCAACATAATTTCGACGCATATGCGAGAAGTGTGTCACTGCGCGCAAGGGAGAGATGCAATCGACCGATCACAATTAGTGCAATCGCCGTACTTTCTATTGAAATATATTTTGATTCGATTTCACACCCGCTGCACAAACGCTCTGTCGCCCATATGTGATTATTAAAACAAATTAAAGCTGGTGTATAATATTAGACGATTATATAGACTTCTGTTAAAAAATAACCTGTGTTAAATGAGGTTGGTTGTGTCTAGCGTTGAAAAAAGCGGGAATGTTTCCCGTTTTATTCAAATTCCTTCGTTTTTATCCAAGTTTTATATGAAAATTTCAAGAAAAATAAATATGAAATATTTTCGTGTTTTTTTTTATCAATAATACTGAAAAAATATGATAAAAACACAAAAGACGTATCGATGTTTTTTACTACTAATATTTTTATTACGACAAAAACACAGTTTGTTTCTTTCAGAATTTTCAACGCTACTAGTGTCTAGAATAATCTATGATACCAAATGACTAAAATATGGTTAGATACCAGTGACACAAAATAAATGTGTAAAATAATAAAAACGAATAGGCCAGATTTGATTCATTTTTTTCATTCGATAACCTTCTCTATCGACATGGTTCTAAATTAAATAACAATGCCACACATTTAGGTATTATCCTACACTAGGATTCCCTGTGTCGTGGATGTCATGGACAATAAAAGACAACAAAGGACATACATCCAGACCGCGATCAGGAATTTAAATTCACGACTCAAAAATCTGCCTAGCTGGGAATCGAACCCCGAACCTATTGAACGGCAGTCCGGCATGATAACCACTGCACAATACTAGGTTGTCAACTTATAATTGTTAGACACAAAAGCAGTAGTCCTTCAAAATATTCATAATACATTGAAACTACAGTCAGAATCTCGAAACTAATTAAAACTAATAATTCCATATTTAACCCAAATACATATGTCCAAATCTAGCAACATTTTCTGTATACCAGTCAAGTCCATAAGTAGAAATTTGTGAAATATTTCTTTCATACACGAAAAGGGGGGTAACTTATGCCTACATTACATCCATTTTCAAAGCATGGGGTACTAAACGTCACCTGCCATTAAATCGACCGAGCATCATTGACACAACACAAATTGAATATGCTCCTACAGGGGGCGCTGTATGCACCCCTCACAACATTAGACCCCCATCATAAATATTGCCGCAGACAGGATTCGAACTAGGTGTCGCCTCTGAGATAGATTGTGCACTCCCTGATTGTTTTGTAAAGTAAAAAAAAATCTGGAATTGTAAAAAATATAGATTTGAGAGAAAAAACATTTCCTAAGGTTCCTTTTTAGTCGGTTTTCGAATATGTGGAGCTTTCGTTGTTATGAATGTATCAGAAAAAGCGAACAAATAAATGACGAATTTATAAAAAATTATGTTTATTCTTAAAACAGGCACGCAAGTTTTCTCATGAAATATTCCATTAACGAAGCAAGTAATATTTAGCACGATTATCAATCTCTATTTATCGTATATAACGTACCATTAATTAAGATTGAGACTACAAGGTTTAAGCTATTTATTCTAACGCGTCTCTTAAACAAAATCAATAATTACAGTAACAATCTTTATGTGAGGGACTAACATATCTGTACGTAATAATATTACCTATTTATATTATAAAGCTAACTGGGTCATCTAACAGTCTTTAAACCATAAAAATCTTTACACCAACACTTATTCTCAAGCCAGTCATCCTCCTTTAAACCACCAACACCAACTAGCAACAAGTTGTTGTCGTACAAAATGCGACAAATTTTTAAAACTCGATATTATAACTCACGAGAATATCCTAGCAAACACATCTCAAAAGAAAATATACATGAAACGGAGCCCGCGGCCCACACTCGAAGCGACCGCGCACACTACAGATGCGTAAACTCGTCGCTAATAAAAAGCAAATATTGGCACAATAAATAATCGTCGTGCGGCGTTTTTAATAAATTAAAAATGTCCTCGTTTAATTTTCCGCTGCGAAATGCGCGTGTCCAGTTTCAGCGGGCGTATAGGCGATTTTAATGTACGAGTAGGCGTACACGCGATTTATGTGTGAGCAATGATTACTCCGTTAGTTTAAAAATTTAATTGCAAGATTATCCATTGATGTTTTTCTATATTATTCATAAATACTTAAACAATACCAGTGTTTTAAAGGGACGATTATAGTAGCCAATGACATGTTTTGTAAGTCCGATTCTTTAACTTATCTGTATAATATGCTGAATTAATCTTTTCACAGTTTAATAACAGTGCAAGATTTAATATTTAACTGTCATGTAAAACAAATGCATCTATGTCAGCTTACTTATTCATACGAGCTTAAAATTGAGGTAACAAATTTTCACAGTCAACTTAGCAAAATTAAAAGTGTTTTCATTGTAAGATCAAACTCCTTATTCATACAATTATATTTTCTATTTAAATAGAAATCTCTAAAATAATGAAACCCTCCCAACATAGATCTTTGTAATTCACGATAGCTTGTATTAGATAATAATAAGCTTAAAAGTCGCGTCACAAACCGCTACAACTCGTACCATACCTTCAGCAGCGCTCACAGCGGGAAGCGGGCGGCGGGCGGGCAGTGGCCGCTTTCATTTACGTATTAAGGGTCCCGAATGCCCGATATTTAAATAGATTGGTGGGCGTGGCCTCGATTGACGACATGCCGTCTAATTACAGCGCGGCTCGTTGGCTTTTTGATCTCGTAATGGCTAAGGGCAACGTCACCGTCGTACGACGAACGACAATTTGTACGAAACCTGCTATGATTTCATTAAAACGCTTTGACCGTATTGAACTTGATTTATTACTGCCATCGTCTCGGCAATGATTCAATTATTAACGTTGCGTTGTATTGTTACGCTTTGGCGCTGGTACTTTACTGATGCCTTGAAAGCCCTTGACAATATGTACTTAGTAGTGTCTACATACTGAAGTGTAGATAGTCCATTTTTGCGTCTATTAAAGAGTAATAATACCGCTAACTAAGTGCCGAATTGCTAAAACGTAGAATTCCGCCATCATCGTAATGGGACACTGCGGCTAGAGTATGCCATGTAAATTCTTCTGTATAAGAAAATTGTGGTCGTAATTGTGGCTTAAACCATTTATATGCTCCATCCTGGCCAAGAGGATTGCTAACCATCTCTCCTTACACCACCTGAACTAGTAAAAATCTGGGGAAACACGAACGACTGGCACATTCACCAATCACATTCCGAGGGCCCACCAAAGAAACAGTTGTGGATTCTGACAATGAAGATCTAGGAGGACCTAGTCCTACCTATACCAATCACATTTTGAAGGCCCGTCAATGAAACTATAGATTTTAACAATGAAGATCTATCAGGTTACAGATAATACCAGGTTACAATCCACCTTTAGATCACGCTATTTTATGAAACACTAGTCTACGGCTACCCTTAGAAGGTAAAAACAGCTTGATTGTCGACTACAAAGGCACTCGTCACTTCCGGTGAGACCACTCGATATCCATTTGCACCGAGAATCGAATTAAGCTCTCGATACGAGCACTCGAGTCGGTCTGCTATTGCTTGCTCATTGGCATTCGATCTCACAAATCGCTGCTCTAGTGCATAATTGGATGTGAAGTTGTATTTTAAATGGTTGGTTTGTAACATAAGGTTAGGTGGCAATTTTGGTACAGTGCTGAATTGAACGCAATTTTAATAGTTAGTCGATATTTTCTAGACTTCCAGAGGTAGGTACTATAAAACACCGAAATATTGACGAAATGGTCCCAATTACCTTTGACCAATAATTCTATTTCATTAATGGGTTTAAGCAAAATAAATTTGACAATAAGTAAACCCTGACACACTTCCTATTTCAAAACATCATAAAGTAGCACACATTCTTCTATCACATGTAACATTTTGACACAACCGAGAATCTCACCCGGGACCTTTCCCTCAGCCTCTAATAGGTAGGTACTACCCAAGTGCGCTACAGAACTATCAAGCCCGCATATTAACATAACCATAATAATCTAGGTACTTATCTAAAAGTATGTGTCAATCTTTCAATTCCAGCATCAATCATGTAATAATATCCCTCTGAAGCCACGGACTCTGGTCAATATGGCCAATGAACACAGCGACCCCACTGAAAGTTCGGCGCACATTTTAATCAAACTAACTGTATCCGATTATATCGATTATCACTTGTAATCTACCGTACGTATCGTTGTCGCAAACCCTACTTAATACTGGGACCATAGAGTAGAGTAGTGATAGAAAGTACTGCTTAGTTCTGAAACCAAATACCATGTTAATACGAAATTGAAATTTCGTATTATTTACTATTCTATTATTTATTAAAACAGGTGTCACAAATAACGCAATTCACTTAATTGCATGTATTTTTTTATTCTACTACGATTTCGGAAACGTTTCGCTTTATCAAAGAGAAGAAGAATCTATTGCATTACATTCTTAAAACGACGGAGTAGTACAATGATTCCAACTCTGAATACAGTTTTATCTCAAATATATTGAAAGTAAAAACAATCTTAACAACCGGATAATAATCTTAAGCGATTTTAAAGTGAGAAACCGTGACAATTTTATTATCATAGCATTGCATCACAATGATTGCAAAAACGATGTAATAATATTGCAAAAACGATGTATTATAATACTCAATGACAATTTATAATCGTACCACCTTGCATTTTATTTCGCCCTCATTTATGAAAATTCGACTAACATTGTTTTTTTTTCAGGCATTTCAATTTTTTTTCTATAATTTAATCCCAAAAATTCATCAACACGTCATGTCTACACACCACGAACTCTATGGTCGGTGACGATCAGGGGTGCAACGCTACACGGGGTCCATATGCACACAATAGCGAGGAATGTCGTCAGCACATGCCCATGTTTACGGGTTGTGGACGCCTGACGGGACACGGGTTGTGGT
>LGAG01000058.1:3505-32153 GCA_001278395.1 Lerema accius | reverse complement strand
GCGCGCCCACCGCCGCCTCGCGCGCCGCCTTCTCCTCCTGACAACATCACCATCATCATCATCATCATCATTGGTGATGAAATACACATACAAAATCGTGTTTTACTATTACATGTATCAATTTGTATATAACGGCAATGACATGTATCAATTTGTAACTTTGTGAGAGAAGAATAAATAAAGATATTATTATTATTACTTGCGCATAACATTGGAACATTACGGACTTTTATTGTAATGATTTTTTTTTTAACATACTATTTTATTTTAAGTGAACTATTAGTTTGTAAGACGATATAAATTATTTAAATTTGCATTTGAATGACATGTTTTAAGGCATTTCAAAAGTTCAGTGGGTAAATCTATTTTGAAAATAAAAAATACCAATAGTATGCAATGCAATAGTAATGTACACGTACAGTGGTCATAGAGTACAGTACTCAATGTAAAATGTACTTACAGCGTCAAATATGCTTAAATCATACAATGTACTCTCAGTGTGAAGTACATTTATAACGCACAACATACAGCGTACAACTTTCTCAGCGTACAATATACTCAAATCATACAACGTACTCACAGCGTACAACGTACTCAACGTACACCGTACTCAACGTACAACCGACTCACCAGTTTGAGCAGCTGCTCGCGTCGTCGCTGCCGCAGTCGCGTGGTGTGCGTGCGACACTGCGCGAGGAAGTCGTGCCGTCTGTTCTCGGCCTCCAGTTGTTTAATGAACGCTATCTCGCGCAGCTTCTCCTCCTCGTCGTGGGCTTTACGTACACGGTCCTGGGAAAAATGCAGTTGATAAAAATATTTTAATAAATGACCAAAACTCATAACTTTGTTTAGCAGAGTCGTCATATAACATGTAGAGGTCAGGTACATTCGAATGTGGGGTCCCATTGTTTCATATTTGTCTAAATATAATTTATAGCGCTAACATTCAGTAATTTAAGTCAATTTTGTCCACCATTTGGGACCCTATGAGGTCCAAGGGCAAAGCAAAACACCCAAATGACTTTTATGATAAAGAAAATGCTAATTAGTGTAGATACATTTGACGAATAAACCATGAATGTACCTTGAGATGTTGATCTCTGTTCTCAGCAGCTTTCTGCAAGCGACGCTCCATCCGCAGTCTCTTCTCTTCTGTCAATTGATTTTTCGCTAGCTGCAGACAAAAAAAACTTAATTTAATACAAACTTTTATGTATCATGAATCAGATAGTATGTATGAGTAAGATGTAGTTGAATAGATCTAATAAATATACGAAATTTATTTACGTGTGCGCAAACGACTTACAAATACGTACGAGTGATTCACCCATTGTGTACAACCGACTCAAAAGTTGCGTACAACCGGCTCAAAAATTACGTACAACCGGCTCAAAAGTTACGTACAACCGGCTCACAAGTTACGTACAACCGGCTCAAAAGTTGCGTACAACCAGCTTACGTTGTGTTCACGTACCTTGACCTCTTCAACGCGTGCTAACAGCTGGTGTATCTTGCCGGCGCGCTCCGTCCGCAACTGTTGCCGCTGTCTATCCGCGCGGGCTTGCTTTGCTTGGATTCTGGAATGAAAGAATAGAAAATAACATGATATAACCTAACATCTTCAAGTATATAACCTATACATGAAATTAAAACTTTTGGACCTCCTTTTAATAACAATCAAATATTACAAATACAGTACGTTAGAAAATAAAACAAGCTATAATACAATTCCATTATTTGATCCACAGACGAATTACACACACGTCAATCAGAAGGCCCGTTGATGATAACATTGACATCTGCTAATCAGTGATATCGAAAGAATCTATAGTCTGTTATTTGACAATAAATGACTTATAGTTGAATGTCGAGCGCAGAACGGGTACCTTTCTAATAAATTTTCTATCTTTGAGAATTCGACCCTCACCTTCTAAGGACGTCTTGTAGACTACCACGTCGTCTGATGCCCTGGGATAGTTTGCTGTGTAACTGTTGAGCCCTGCCTGAAACCAACAACGAACACCATTACTCATGATGTTAGAGACGTCAGCCATTTATAGTTCAATGTCATACGAAATTTACATAGCTTTTATAGACTATCTTGTAATCTTGTAATTACATTTGAGGAAATATATACAACCTGTGCTGGATTTGATCATATTTAATGACCTGAATATCTGCGGATACAACGCTAAACTTTTAGCGATACCAGAGCATAGGTTGGTAAATGTTAAAGAGTCTCCACTGATCAAAATGCAGACGGCAGACTTACTCAACGACATGATAACCAGTCTCTGACCTTGACAATAGTCATATTTTGTATACCTATTGCTGCATTTTGCAGGGCAACAGTTGATTATACATACACTGAAAGCTTCACAAATGCATTAAACTGTAGTCTCTTATGTTTGATTAAAAAAAACTGTAATCATAGTACTTGACACAGGCAAAAATAATTTGGCCTTTTTTACTTTTGAATAGTGCTGTGGACATACGACCATTTTAAAGTAACTCCTGTACTTGACACAAGCAAAATTAATTTGGCCTGGTTTCCTGCGGACATAGTTCTATTAACATTACCATCAACTTACCAGGATCCCTTGCCACCAAAGCCTCGAGCGTGACCAGGGCATCCATCCTTTCAGCCCAGGACATCCCGGCGAGAGCGGTCTCGTACTGATCTTCCAGGCTGGCTGTCAAGGAACTCAGGCTCTCCGGAGGACACTGGGTTACTGAGATCGGGTCTTCGCATAGGATCTCCGCGTCCGTCTGAAGATGTGAACCAGTAATGAGAAATTAACGTATTTAAGGCAATATGTATGAAAATATCAACATGGTACGCAGATAATTAATAGGAAAAACTCCCATAAAAACAAACATATTTTTGTAAAAGAAATGTCTTTTCCAATCAGGTATCGTATCGGGAAGAACTAAGCTAAGGACATAAATATCAGAATATGATTAGTAAATATATACCTATACAATACCTTCAATACAAATACCTCCTACAATAACGCATGCAAACTATGCAATACGATAACGATAGAGAATTAATAGCTCTACCATAAAGGGTCTCATATTAAATTCATATCCTGCATTCGAGTATTACCGTAGAAACGAAACACTTTAATCAATAAGCCTCAATTATAGACGACGCGGGCTAAATCCAGATTTAGCCGTTGTCTAGCTAAATCGGAAAGTGGAATGGCGGAGTATCGATTCCGGAATTCATTAAAATGTATGGGGTTCAAAAATACATTCGATTGCATAGCCTTTAGCGTTTTTCCATGGATTGAAGTTGTGTTAAGTTAGATACACTACAAAATGAAATATTTTCCAGTTGACACAGTTACTAACTTTGTCTGAAAGAAATAACTATCTGAAACATTTCTTTTCAATGTAGGTCACAATCAAATAATAGCGCAAGATGTTCCATTATTTCAGTAAAAAAGAAACTAAATTTTATACATTCAACTCCGAAGATAACTGTATAAGGTCGCAGTGAGCTTATACGGGCTAAAATATACGTTAAATTTACCTACCTCAGTATCATCAGTTTCTGTGTCCAAATCTATATCAGACACCTGTTGGAGTTCCATTATTTGACGATTAAGAAGATCCTCTTCCTCACAAAGCTTCCGTTGATCGACTTCCGACTGAAAATCTAAAGCCAAACTAATCTTCCTCTCATTCTCCTCTATCTGTGACGTCATCTCCGCAATCTCTGACATCTCCGACGGATCAGCAGACATCAATAACTCATTCTGATCGGATATTTGATCATCGTCCTCCAAGAAATTAAACGTAGATTTGAATTCAGCTTTCCATTTGTCAAAATCAAAAGATTCTTCAGTACTTTCTTGTGATCTAGCCAGTCCAGTTGTAAGGCTTTCTAATGATGAATGCAGACGATTCTTTGTCAAATCCGAATAACCGTCATCTTTCGAGGCATCTTTTACTTTTTCAGCTCTCTTTGTGAGAACTTTGGATTTCGATGACCGTGTTCTGAGGCCAGTAACATCAGACTTTTGCCTTATCATAGCTAGATCTTTAGGTTTTTCTTGAGATTTTGACTTTGCTGTAACTTTAACTATTTTGGGTTCCAATTTTTCAACAGTCTGTATTTGATCAGAGGTGTTAAGTTTTAATTCGACATTGACCTTCTCTAATTCAGCTGTGTCACTCGTTTGAGGCTGTTCTGACTGAGCTCTGTCTATTTTTGCCACTGTTGGGGCATCAGTGACTGATTTGCTTTCCTGTTTAGGCGAAACCAACATGTTAAGAGTTGGCAAACTAGTAGTTGCTGATGGTTGGTGGAATCGATTGGCCCAATGTGACTTCGACTGTTTTTTAGATTCTCGGGTGCAACGCTTAGACTTAACTGTGAGCCAACCTTCATTGTCCTTTTTGTCATCAATGGCCAACACTTCAATAGAATTCCCGACATCTTGAATCATATCTTCAGGCACCAAAGTTTTCAGACTTTCACTGGAATCAATTCTAGACATATCGATTTGTGTAACGATAGTATCACTACTGCTATACTCATCACAATCTTTAATCCTCTGTAATGCAGGATTTTTTTCAATCTTTGTCTTTTTATCCCCTTTCTCGATGATTTTTAAGGAAGTTGGTCTTGGTGGACGTTTCTTAACGTCAGGTTTTAGGGCGCTCATTTTATTGTCCCCTGAAGCCATATTTGGCGTGTTCCTATTAAAAGGTCTTTTTATTAATGGTGCCTTATTAACAGTAGGAGAGTTATCGAAAAGACTTTTACGCCCAGTTGTCAAGTTGAAGGGATAGCTACATTTATTTGGTTGGTTTTTTCTTTGAAAAGGTTTTTGAGTTTTAGATACTGTGTTAGATCTTAATTCAACTACAGTTGAACTTCTAGCCAACGTATTCGATCTAAGAGGTGTCTTAACTTCTGTTTTTGTTTGGTTAACAGATTTAGGTTTCGCAGCCGCTGTAGAATACGCCGGCCTAGCACTTTGCTTTAAGTCAGTTATGTTTTTATTATCTGATTTTTTTAGGTCTTGTTCTTTTTTTGACTCCTCTTTTACAACTGTATCATTTGAGGAAGTCAAATCAGGCTCTTTGACACCTTTTTTCAGTTTATCATTGCTTACTTCATTTATTTTGTCTGATGTATCTGTTTTCATGTCATTATCACCATCTTGTTTTTTATCTTTTTGTATATCTGTCAGTAAATCTTTAACGATTTCTGGTTGGTCTAGCTGGCTTTTATGCTCGTTTATCTCTGCATTTAAAATAACATCTGGTGGTTTTTCTTCACTAAATTTTGGCGAACTATCATTCGATATGTCAGCAAAATGATCTTCTGATTTAGTTGGAGATTCAATTGGGCTCTGGCGCTTTTCTTCAGTGTCAATTATTTCCTGTTTTGTAATTCCCACAAGCTCATCATCTTTAACAACGTTATTTTCAACTATTTCAACAACCTCATTTCCATTACTAAGCTCAGTATTTGTAACAGTATCAAGGCTTTTCACGTCGGTTAACTCATTATTTCGCTGATTTAGCTCGTTTTCAATTTCTTTATCTTTGTTTAACATATTCTCATTTTTAGCAGAATTTTCATTTAAATGTTTTTCTAAGAATGCATTCTCTATTGCATCGAGTTGCGCAATTGTGGCCTTTGCTTGACTAGAAAGCGCGTTATCAGAATTTGTTATAGGAATTTCTGCATTTTGAGTTATAGTATGTTTTGGCGATTTTATTACTACTTGCTTAGGTGATATATTTTCAATTTCTTTAGCTTTCCCGACCTCAACCGTTACATTTTTCGGATCATCCTTTTCAACAATTTCCTTAACATTATTTATATCGGGTATCGCCTCTGAGGCCTGATTATCTTCTTGAGTATCTTTAAGATCTCTCTCTTTAATATCGGATAGCCGCGAAATTTCTTTAGGCGTCTTGGGTTCTGGTTTTGCCGTTATTTTAGAAGCAACAATTTTGCTGCTAAAAAATTCAATATTAGCCTTTGGGCTTGTACTGGAATGTGTTGTAGCTATTCTAGGGCTTATCTTTCCACTACCAGGGCTAGCCTTTCCTGTCAAATTAGGGCTGTTTTTGCCACTAGGAGTGTTGTGTCCGGAGAGACAAGGGCTATTTTTTCCTGACACTGAAGGGGAACTTTTAGCGGAATATGCACGTCTGAAATCCAGCCGCACAAAATCAGTCTTTCTAATCTCCCAAGCTAAGCTCTGAGGTCGCTGCGGCGGTGGAGTATTGTCGTACTCCCATTTCAGTCTAAACCATTCGCCTAAGGCTTTAAAGTCACGCGTATAGTTTTCCAAAACTAGGATAACTTCTTGGCACTCATTCACGTTCTCGTTAGCGTCGACAAAGTTGTAAATTTCACCTACCTGTAAAATACAACGCCCAGTAACAATATGATTAAGTATTCATTAGACTTTGAGGACATGATTTATGCACCCCAGTTTGAGAATAGTTGCTGTTCTTATTTAGATAGCTGCAGTCTCAGATTCTGAGGAAACAGAAGCGCTCTATTCATTCCCTATATTCGCAGATGTATAACTAGGATTACTTTTACAAAATTTCTAAAAAAATATACTCCACGTTAATAAATACATATTACCAAAAAAAACTTGTAATTCAAACAACGTTTCTCAAAAAGAACATCCAAACTTTTAAAAGTTACTTTAAAAACAACTCCAGATCAGAATTGAAATCCCCCTCAAAGGCTCAACCCCCCGAAGGCATTCTTATACAATCTAACAGTTACAACTAATAAACTCACCGAGCGATGCAGATCACCAAACAGCAGCGCCCAGTACCTCGCTCGCATGTCAGAGCGCTTGTCGCGACCGGCCGAGGCGGAGCGCAGTCGGACGGCGCGAGGGGGCGCTCGCCTCGCGGGGGGAACCGCTCGCGGGGGCTTACGGGACACCCGCGCTAAATATACCACAACTTTAATACCGTACTCGGGGGGTACAACATAACGCGGGGTGGGTAATTATCTAGCTACATAGTGGTCAGTGACAGAATACAAATGCGCCTTTTCCTCGAACCTTACAATTTTTATTGGCATAAACAGCATTTATGTTGGCCGTAGTTCATTTTCTACAATATTGTTATAGAATTCTAAACAGAACTGTACTCAGAATTGATGATGTCATAATTCCCCTTAAATAAGGTTAAATGAATAACCATGACCAAATATAAATGATCTCGCTTATTTTTACCACTAGAGTTCTCGAAAAACTCCTGACTCATTCTAATTTGACCTTTATCAACCAATTGCAGTGGACAAGTTAAAATTGAACCCAAATCGAATCATGTTAAATTTAAATTAATGACTACACAGCAAACGTCGCTTCGCATTTTCAGCCTTTAAAAAAAAGCTTATAAAGAAGTTTAAGTGGACGAGTAGATAGTTCACACCATAGGAGAAAGTATCTCTGCTTTCTATGCAATGCAATTT
This sequence comes from Lerema accius, assembly GCA_001278395.1. Classification (NCBI taxonomy): domain Eukaryota; kingdom Metazoa; phylum Arthropoda; class Insecta; order Lepidoptera; family Hesperiidae; genus Lerema; species Lerema accius. The sequence continues at coordinate 24,682 of LGAG01000058.1, read as the reverse complement.
TGAAGAAACAAGCTTCATATTTCATTTGCACAGCACTTAACTCACAATGTATGGTTACTATACTAAATGGTAAAATATTAAGCTACAACCATACTAAAACAACATCATGGAAGATTATGAATAGATATAATATATTATGGTGTCGAATAAATTTTATTAACAGCAAACCAATGTTTTATACAAAATTATTCTTTCCCTATTTTTTAAAAACAATATAATTTTATTTAAGCATTTCCACAAAACATCCTTTTCCAGAAAAAGAAATGATTCATAGAAAACAAATAAAACAGTACCAAACACACTTTATAAATAAAACATTGTATTACATTGCTTCCTATACCTACAACTTACTGGTCACTTGTTAAACCTAACTTAATGACATCACCATTAGTCATCTCATGCACTTTAATTAAATTAAAATGGTTGGAGTCGGATAGGACTGTAATTGAAACACTTAATACAATTAAAAAGATACCAAACATTTAACTACCAACAATTTAAAAGATACGCACAATTTACGACAATGTATGTAAATATGTACATCAGAAACAGTAATTTTTTTTACTAAAATTGTTACATCCTTAAAATCAATTTATATGAAGAAATCATCTCAACCCATTAATTACTGTCCCACTGCTGGGCTCGGGTACTGTGTCATAGTGTGAGAGGTACAGGCCATAGTCCACCATACTGGCCTAGTGCAGATTGACAAACTTTGTACATCTTTAAAAACTTTATGGAGATGTGCATTCAGGTGAGCAGGTTTTCTCACATTGTTTTCCTTCACCATAGCAAGTGATAATTACTATATAATGTGAAGAAATGGTAATGACAAAAAAAAAATGGTGTATGATTCCCTTAACAGAGAAAACAGCTGCAGTACCATTTCTATGCATAATTTTATTAAATGATTTTGAACTGTATGTACTAATGGAAAAGTTCAAAATTATTTGAGGCAATAGATTTTAGTATTTAGATGCCGCACATGACTAGCACTGCACTACTAATTGTAGTAAGTCCAAATAATTTCATCTCATTTTGTTAGTACAATTGATGAAATTATGTGCATCATTAATGCCAACATGATTTTGTATTTCTATACATTATAATATGTGTGCGGTGCCGCACATGTAGAGGAACATACCTAAAATTGTTTTTATATAAATTAAAAGCTTCAAGAGCTAAATTCTTGAATTGAGACCCAGAAATAAAATCCAAGGTATTGTAATTTAATTAATTAAAGCATATCACATTTAATAAAAATTGTTTTTTGTTTTATTTATGTTACTATTTGTTCTTTGTTTTGTTTTGTTCTTATTAGAAACCAGAGTCTTATTAGATTTCGCAAAAAAAACAAGAGTATTATCTGAAGATTGTTTTACATTAATGTCATTTTCTTTAATGAAAAACTACATCAATATTTTTTCTTAATATTATTGTATCGATAAAATTACGTATTTGGTAATGTATCTGTGTATTGGCACTCCTTAACTGTTCATTGAAGGAACTTACGCCCACGAGGGCAAGTTGGCTAACAAGAATAAGACAAAGTAAAATAGCTATTTATCTAAGAAAAGTAAAATAATGTTAGCAACATTACTTGGACTGTCCACGGCGACATGGAAGGCCACCAGATTCCTCGCTTCTCGGCCTTCCTCCTGGACTAACTGCCTCACTTCTTCCATCGCAATTCAAACAAAAATTCCTTTCCGAAACGCAAAATAAAATGCCAGAACAAAACACATCACTACTTCACATATGGATGCATAAAATACTCTTGCCCCATAATAATCTAACAAATAATAATTCTAACCGCAAGGTTTGAATAAGACAAACGGAATAACAACAAATTTTATCGAGTATTTAACAAAAAAATTAAATATTTTCATAACAATTCTCGTTTTGACAATCATTAACTTTTTCTTTTGAGCAAATGGTTAGCTAAATTGTATGGTATAAGAATTTTCTATACAGCCACCGCAGAATAATATTAAAAACGATATCTTTAATAAAACACAAAAATATTCTATTTTATAATACTTAAGATATTATTACTTTGAATATACCTAAAAAATTAATATAATAAAATTACTGATTCAATCAATCAACACTTGATAAAAAGTAGTCTGTACCATCTTTACCACAGATCTATATGCTCAGTTGTCATTATTTTTTGGAAACGATGAATAAAACCATAAAACCAACAAACATTTCAACTAAAAATAGGATAGATACTGCTGATAACTTCACATAAGTTACATAGTTTGCAAAAAAACAATTGGTCAATTTCTTGTCAAATTCTTGTTAAACATGAAGTGATTGGTTTCTTGACTGGAAGCCATAGACAAGTCAAATCCGAGTTTTCGATAACATTTGACCAAAGAGCATTTACACAAAAAAATTATGACAGTTTGTCATGGCAGATAGATCAATCGTGTGACTTTTCTTTTCGTTGTCAAGCAAAATGGCGGATCAGGTAGGTGTGGATATTTCTGAAGAAATATTATATTTTCTGCTCTTTTCTGTGTCGTTCAGTTTATTGTGTATTACAAAAATTACCTAGAATTATGTTACAAATGTTTTGGATACATTTTATTATGGTTTCATGTGAAAATGTGTTTGTTATGAACATCCACGTGCCAATCGGTTTTTGTCTTGTTTTTCAATATTTTTAGCATGAATTACTGAACCTAATTTGTAGATGTTTTAAAATTAAATGATATATTTAATTTTTGTTATTATGTGCATAAGTAGTGTTATTATTCCAAACATGTTTTTTCATAGGTTAGTTTCAGCCGCAAGGCTTATAAACTCGTTTATTTTTACTTTATTCTGAGTAGTTTGTAGCGATAGTCTAACCACTAACTCAAATTGCAGACGGAACGTTCATTCCAAAAGCAACCGACGGTGTTCTTGAACCGTAAGAAAGGGATCGGTGTGAAGCGTAGTCGAAAGCCGTTGAGGTACCACAAAGATGTGGGCCTAGGCTTCAAAACTCCGCGCGAGGTAACGCATGGCGTTCTAATCTGTGTGTTGTTTACTTCTAGACAGAGAAAGCGTTTCAGAAACAGGCCACCGTCTTCCTCAACCGGAAGGGGGGCATGAAGAAGAAAGACATGAGGCACTCCAAGAATGTCGGGCTCGGGTTCAAGACTCCCCGCGAGGTTTGGTTTGTTTTTTTCAGGGAAGGCCTGAGGTGGCGGCTTCATTGCTAACGGTGGGATTGTCAAATGGAACTGTTAACTTACAAATTTAACTCGGTATTCACAATTTTTATGTTTCAAACCATCACTCCAGCTCAATTGCATGAATCAAGAAAACACAAAAATTGTGTCTATACAACAGTACTGTTCTCCTCTATATTTAGAATGAGACAACAGTCATGTCATATTTTTATATTATATTTACAGTAATGAATAATTAAGTTAATGTTCCATTAAAGGTGCTCAGTCAATGTTCTATTATTCAGCAAAATTGGCAAATATATTAGCTAGAGCATTGTTTAGTTCTCGTAAACTTAATTTAAACTGTTCTCTTCTAATTGAAATTAAACATTTTTAGTTATTAAAGAATGCTCTAGTTAAAATTATATAATTCATGGAGTCCGGTGTCCGGTAAAGAGCTTACGGTAAGCTTGCATGTATTCTCAGGAGCTGTGCATGTTATATGGTAAGGTAAAGGTGAAATTATCCATCTATATTTATAAGGATTATATTATTATTATTACAGGCAATCTATTTATGTATAATTTGGTGAAGGCATGTAAATCGGTCAATTATAAGGCTTATTTATGCAATACTATACTAATTTTATGAATTCAAGCAACAAATAAGATCGGGGGGTCATATGCTTATAGCACTATCAGCTTAAATATTTTATATGAATTTAACTCCCCAAGTATTAAGTTAAAAATTGACAGTAAAATCATATTTTATTATTTACTGTGTTTGACAAATCATTGGTGATGGCCTTGGTATGATTGTCAAGTCAACTAATGTGATTATCATTATCAAATCTTGTTGTTTTCATTAACACTACAAAAACACTAAATAACTGCAACTCATTATCTATATGATGAAATCTACACGACGGTCTTCTGACAACTAAATGAAGAATTTCGTTTCAACCCAAAAACTGATTTAATAATACATAACACAACTACGAAAACCATAAATTAAAGGTATTAACATGACTATGCAAAAATTCCAGGCTATCGAAGGCACGTACATTGACAAGAAGTGTCCGTTCACCGGCAATGTGTCAATCCGTGGTCGTATCTTGACTGGTGTGGTGCAAAAGATGAAGATGCAACGTACCATTGTCATCAGGAGGGACTACCTACACTATCTTCCCAAGTACAACAGGTTCGAGAAACGTCACAGGAATATGTCTGTCCACTTATCGCCATGCTTCAGGTAATTAAGAATTTTAGAGTTACACTTTTTTTTTGTCTACTAAACCGCATGTCACACAATAGGCATTAAACTTGTCCTATATTCTTGGCTGCCAGACTGTCCAAATCTTTGTTTGTCAATGAGGCCTTCTGTTTGATATGTGTGTATACCATTTATCTACTGCATATCCAGGTGACCTAGACTATACTTCACCAAACTTTTCCCAAGGAAATTGGGGATAGATTAGTGACCAATTCAATATGGCATAAAAGCTGTATTAGCTTATGATAACTATAATTACCTAATTTTCAATGAACTCATTGAGATGTCTACTTCTACATGATGAAACTCACACGACGGTCTTCTGAATACCAATTGACGACAAACGTGTACAAACCCAAAATCTGATTTCACTAAAATGTCATCAAGATGTTGCATTCAGTTAGCTCAAAATATGAAAGGATATTGTTACTGTTTTCAGGGATGTGGAGTTGGGAGACATTGTAACCATCGGTGAATGCCGGCCGCTCTCCAAAACCGTCAGATTCAACGTGTTGAAGGTTTCCAAGGGCAAGGGTTCGAAGAAATCTTTCAAAAAGTTCTAATGTAATAAAGTACTTTATAAGTATGTCGTATTCTTTTTTTACCTAAAGTACCAGGTTTTCTCAAAGTAATAAGAACTAGGAAAACCTTATGTACCAAAACTGAAAGCCATAGCCAATTAATTAAAAAAAAATGCATTAATATTAAGATGAGCTTTTAATGCGTCGTTCATTGTCTATACATTTTTTCTTAAATATAACTAGATGCTTTTATCTGTTGATGCCCTAATATTTTTGCATTTATTATCTATGACCGGCAGCACCACCGAGCATAGAATAAAGCGAGATACATTAGAATTTATACCTAAATGTCGTTGATTATAATTTAATTTTTGCCGTACCGGAATAAGTAGGTATTTGAGATAAGTAATATTTATTGACATCGTAAGTTGGTTCTTTGAAATTATATGCCACATAATTGCATTAAAAGCACATACGTATGAACTTAAATTTAAACAAAAAATTTAATAAATTATTCTATATGATAATACCTAAAAAACTTGTTGATCAATAAGTTTTGATAAATGAATAAAGGATGAGAAAATAAATTTAAATCTCTAATAATGGTATTTCATTCAGTTTGCAACGCTTTATTCTAAGCCTTAATATGGTTGTAAATTCATGTGAATTCACGTCTGTAGTAAAAAAGGGATACCTTAAATTTGTGTTTGTGTAAATATAAAATGTTAACACATGCATACTGATTTTCTATTTAGTTAAAATCATTGTACTGTCCTATACATCTCCTTCCTAATTCTTACTTCGTGGTTTCTTCCACAGAGTAATAAGTATTTGTTTAGACAGTTTGACACAACATTCACCCCCCTCTACTAGTTTACTCTGTAGCTAGAAATTGGAATTCAATTCAACAAAATAAATATGTCTGCCGTGTCTGTGCGAGTTCCGCAATAGCACAAAGTCTAATTTGACGATATGATATCGTTCTTCTCGAAACTCTCTCTTACTAAGCAACCAGTGGAAATAGCTCAGCCTGCTTATATGGACAAAAGTGCGACTTTGCAAGAATTGGGCTACAAGGACGAAAATGATTTGAGGGAGACAATATACGGTTTGTTTTGAACGTTATTTGTGCGATATTGGGCTTGTTTTGTTGGGTTTGTGCGCTTCTAACGAGTGTTGTGGTGTTCTAGACTTTTTGCGGACGATTCGGGATCCGGAGAAGCCGAGTACATTGGAGGATTTGAAGGTTGTTTACGAGGACGGTATATTCGTGAAGGAACCGACGGCGGACAAAGTGCCAGTGTTGCGAGTGGAGTATAACCCGACAGTGCCCCATTGTTCGCTGGCCACGCTCATCGGACTGTGCATCAGAATCAAGATTCAAAGGTCGTTGCACCACCCCGTGAAACTGGATATATACATTAAAAAAGGGGCACATACCACTGAAGATGAGAGTAAGTACTTTTTATTTATTTTAATTCGGCCAATGCAAAAACATCCTTGTTGATCTTATGACCTAGCTGTTGTAGTGATAGTTCCATCCATCACAGTTCAGATACAGTTTTAAAATATTGTGTAAACCTTCCTGTCACTAATGACAGGTAACAATGTACTAATAGAATGAAAAAAAAAGAAACAAATTAAAAGTATTTTTAATGGTTACTGATAAACATTCTGCTTATTGACAAGTTGTAATTTGGCTATTTCCTTTGTTATGTCCGATTTAATGAAAAATATTGTTTTTTTTTGTATAAACTTTACTATAGATGTGTTAATTAAAAGCCCTCGTAAAAATAAGTTTTAATGTTACAGATTTGATATTAATAATTAAAAGTCATAAATTATCACTAAAATAGATACAATTAATTATCTTTGCAACCTTATTATTCATAATCTAATCAATATCAACCACCTATTTTACAGAAATATTATTTATTCTAAATGTTTTTATACAGTTATCATTGAATATGCTGTTATTCATTATGATATTGAATAAGAAGACTCCTATTTCCTATATCTTGATATAAACCAAGTTTTAAATTGTGTCATTTGCATGAGTTACGGACAATGACCAATTGATGGTACTTACTATGCCAAGAATTTTATGATAATATGATAAAATCAAATCATCTAGTTTGTCTTAGAAACGAATAGTTTACTTCACAAACATCATAATTTACAATATGAATAGCAACAAATAAAATAAAAGAGAAATCATTTACATCAGTATATGGGAACATAGACAAATAGTGAATTCCAAAAAAATGTTTTAACTTCTAATAATATCAACATTAAAGTCTACTTTACTTAAATTTTCATTTCACATGTTTATATTTTACCCAGACCTATGACCTAAATGGCAAAATGGTTATCATGTATGCATCTTGGCATGGATGTGTGTGTTTTATCTTTTTTATTTTCCGTGACAAAGGGAGTCCGAGTATGGGGCTATAAGTGTAAGGTATATGTTAGTTATTGCAATCACATCTCACAAATTTAAGAAATCTTACTCAGAGGCTACTAAACTTTAAGGATAAGGAAGCACCAACCAAAAACCTTTTATTTTATAAAACCTCATTATAATGATCTTTTTTTTACGTCTTAAATCCTCTTATCCCTGCTACACTTAACCGATTCTCCAAAGTTGAGCTTTTTTAAGAAATGTGTTATATAACTTTGGTAAAAAAACCCTGATGATTATTCTACAAAACCTAGTTTATTAATCCCTGATCCTCTTCCTCCATCATCCTGATCCCTAGATCAATTAGAATATTATTTTAGTATGTATCAATGACACATTGTTGTCCCCAAATGTTTCTTTAATGATGTCATCATTTCACCTCGGAAATTAACAATTCATATCAATGTTCAATAGTCTATGCTAATTACCAAACATCTGTTGTGTCAGAATAGTGCCGGGTGAGTTGTCTTGTTATCAAATAATCTACAATCCACTCCATTGTTATTCAATAGTTATTGTTACATAGCTTACAGTGAATGAATAGTCATTCTACTATGAATGAATGGGAATGAGTAACTATTGTTACATTCAGTTAAAGTTTGGTGTACTTTGGTGTAGCTATCGGAGCTGTTGAGGAAAAACTGATAGTGGATAGTGGTATTCGGTTCACATACATTGTATAATTTTTGGTGTTTTAATTTTAGATGTTTTGTGGTCAGAAAAAAAATCAAATGTGTATAATTTATAAAAATTGTGAGTAATCATTTTTTGCATTCTAAATGCTAAGTGTCCACAGTTTCGCAAGTTTGAAAATAAACAAAATACCAAAGTATAATAAAATTACGCCTCAATTAAAGTAGCAGAAAGTCTTTGTACAGGAATAGTATTGATTTTCAAATAAAATTCTTTCTTCTTATGTCATATAAATACACTTTATTTTTGAAAATAGCAAACGCACACTACACTACCATACATTTTATGCCCATACACGTCATGTACGTCACAGGGCCCCATTGACAGACAATTGACGTTGACATTGACATCTGTCAGTCAGAGATATCGAACAAGTTAATCTAACGATCGACATAAATTATAGTCGAATTCCGTTCACAGAACCTATAACCAAATGGACTTTCCTCGAACGCTCACCCCTAACGCTTTCTAAAAATGTATGGATGACATCGGAAAAAAAATGGCGTCGTTTATGGCGCGAGTTTTCTTTAAATATTTAAGCGTAAAACGTACGTGACGCGGTTAGCGTCCGCCGCCCCAATAACCGTTGCTCTCACATAACATTAACATAATCATTAGGTAACGAGTCAAGCTTCTAGCCGGTTTAGGTGATGTGATGCGAACCACACTCATTACTGTGTAAATTGCACTGTTTGCAGTCTTGCAATCTGTTCTGTATAAACAGCTTCTATTTATAGACTGTAATCTGCAATAACAAGTATGGCGATTAGTAGATTGTGGTGTTTATATTTACTGTCTTTTTATTGTTTGCAATGTTATCTAATTAATGAGGTAACTTGCTATTACGTAAGGGTATTTAAAATCTACTTCGAAATGTTTGAGACTCTATCTATGGGTATTGCATTATTTTTAACCGACTTCGAAAAAGTAGGAGGTTCTCAATTCAGGTGGTATATTTTATTTTTATTTAATTGCAATTGGGATAGGCCTTAAAAATTCCCTATACAAATAAAGTTGCAAAGTTACTATACTTATTCAACTTGTACCTACTAATAAAAAACCTATGACAAATCTCCCAACTTAGATACTTAACTGAATATTCTATCTAAATAAGTCTTCAAACGAAAGATATAAAAATAAAAAAAAAACATAAATTCTATGTTATCAGCCAGTAATCGCCTAATCTCTCGTTCGGGCGCCGCGCCGTGACAAGGAAACATTCACTTCCTGAACAAGTAACATTCAATTCAACGCTCGAGACACGTGGAGGGAGTGTAGCGTGTAATGTGTAACGTGCATCTTAACGTGGAAAAGGTCATTACAAGACAAACATGTGCCTTGACGACGCTGTCTAACGTGGCCGGAAGATTGATATCTATACTAATAAATGAAATTGAAGTATCTGTTTGTATTATTTAAATGATCACTTTTTTACATAAATTAAGTTAATTCTTAACAAATAGGTACCTAGTAAGTGACGTTGTTGTCTAAGATAAATGTATGTACTTAAATTTATGTATGTACCATGTGTACATATACAAAAATATATCTTATCTCCGAAACGGCTAGGTCGATTTTGACGGGACTTTCACTTGCAGAGAGCTAATGTAATAAGTAGCCTAAGTTAGGCTACTTGTATTCAAGAGTCTAAGTCTATACAAATATATAAAACATCAAATCATAGGCAGACGAAGTCGCGGTCACGTATGTTAGCAGTACTTATGCTATAAAAAACCTTCGTTAAATTCATGGAAGTACCTACAAGCAAGGTCCGGTCTTGGTATTCTGTTTACTGCTAATTCGGTTCCTGTTTGCGAGATCTAAGCTAGCGAAATAAACAAGTTGTTATAAGATTGAGAATTATAAAAAAAAATTGTTGATATTTCTTTAATATCTTTCACTACTAATTTGCTTAGTTAAGAAACAGGCATTATACATAATTCTAGATTCTAGATTCATTGTAGTATCCTCCTAAAGACTAAATGAGAAAAAACTAATCCAATAATACTTAAGTCGTCGGAAGACATAGGTATAGATTAGAACCTATAGATTAGAATCAAATGCCTAAATTGGAAATACAAAGAGACTTGAGTAATTGAACACAAAACAAATCCCATTCACGACGATATCTCATGGGTCAATGATCTAATGACCCATTTCTACATGCAAGTCATCGTGATACAAAACATAGAGTCATTTGTTTTACAACATTTGAAATTTCCTGTTTTTTTGTACGCTCCATACATTTTATTTACTCAAGGATACTGCGAGCTACGTCAATGTAAAAGCCCAGAAAACACATGTAGTATCTGTCAAGGTTAACTGCACGGATGTTTGAAAACCCAAAGTGTTCATTTGAACAGTTTTTATTCAAAACGAGGGAAGACCTGGCAACTGTTGTTCATGTTTGATAACTTTTGCTGTGACGACTATTTTACTATTCTTTACATTTTGGCTGGTCTCTTGAAGTATTTTGACATGAGCACCACTTGTTGGGCTTCACTGTGGTCCCACTAACATACTTCACAATTTTTTATTCTAATCGTCCCAGTCGTTTACTCGTTTAATAAACACACGTACGCTAAGATTTGATATGTAAAGATGTTTGTATAAATAGTAAGTACCATGCTTATAATCCGCAAGTTCTCATAAAAGTGTCCTCCAAACTAGCGAGATTGTTTATCTACAACCAACTCATATCTAACTTGACATTTCTATAGATAGCATAATCCAGTAGCTATAATATTAGAAATAAAATCTCCATCTACCTATAAGATAGTTGTAATGTTTGAAAAATCCGGAACTATTCGTCCATGACCAAAGTTGTTCATCGTCAGACATTTCCAATTTACTATTCTGTGTACACTGAAATGGAACTGTTGGTATTGTTAGTCAACCCACTCGTAATGATAGATCGTCGGTCGTTTCACTTGTAGTACAAATACAACAAATTGCTATAGTTGTGGAATCAGTTACAGTTGGCAACAGTATTGCTGCAATGTGATTTGAACATCCAGTGTCGTTACTTGCAACAGTTATGTTGTCAACAATTGAAGCTGTTTCCATTTTCAAATCATCTACGGTCCCGTCAAGTCTGTTTTTTTAGTATAGTACGTTTTTTAACTTGTCTTATTTTTTAAACAAAGACATTCATTTTCAAAGCAGGTTTAAATTGTAGTAAGAAGTATTTTTCGAGATCTTAGTCTTGCTCTCTAGTACGTTTACTCAATAAACGAAGTCTCACTGATGTCATTCAACCTCGTGAGAAGCGGCCTTGCAAGGCTGCTTAGTTATAGAATATAGACGTAGACGGTATGTGAATATAATTATCAACTTGATACTAGATCCGGTTAGTAATTGGTAGCGAAATTTGAATGGTACGGAGAAAAGTTTCACTCGTTTTTTTTGGTCGTAAAAATACCTTGTTTCTTTACCTATAAAATGTATAGAAAAGTAGTTAAATTATCTTTTTAGGGAGGTTTTAGTGGGTACAAAACGGGAAACTGGGTATCGTATAGAAGATTTCCTCCTCGCAAAAATAAGGTTAATTTGTACTAGCATAACACAGTAATTATTGACATGTTTAACTAGCCATGACGACAATCCTTGGCACACTGCTGCGTCAATACGTAACCCGATCTTCAGGGATACCCATAACACTATTTACTTGTGCCACGGCGTGTTCCAACAGACTGGTGCAGAACTTTTGTTTACTTTAGAGTTTATAAAACACCTACCAGTTTTTAATATTCATCCATACTGAATACGGTTTTACCCAGACAGGTCGGTTATTTTGGTCATAATTTTTCCATCGTGGTCATTGTAGGTTGTCTTGATAGCTTCCTTGTAATAATTGTTCTTTTTTATTGTTTCAGTTAACAAGCAAATCAATGACAAGGAGAGGATCGCTGCGGCGATGGAAAATCCGAATCTAAGGAATCTTGTTGAAAACTGTATCGCTGACGAAGAATAGAAAAACTTTAAAGTTTACCGGGTAGTTTAGCAAGTATTTGCTAGTGTTGTTAGGATACTGTTATTAGAATTTTATAATAAAATCATGGCGCCGGATGCCGGGTTTTCGAATATCAGCGATAAGAATGAGTTCACGAAGTTTGCGAAATTTCTTGCGTACAAAGGAGTACAAGTGATCGTGGAGTCGCGGAAGGGTGTCAAGATAGAACCAAATACCAAACCGCAGTCGTCAGATTCCGACTGGTTTAATCTACAGATACCGGATTCACCAGAAGTTAATCAGGCGACGAAGAATGCCCTACCCTCAGACAGGGTACTAGAAACAATCAAGTCACAGCTACATGTAGAAATATCCGTTCAAACTGAAGATGGCGATGAAATGGTGTTAGAACTATGGACGCTGGAACTAGACGAGACCCAGTTCGATACTTCCCTCAAAGCCATGAATACAGTCTATTTCAGAATGGGGATTCTGTTGAAATCCCTCATAACTATCACCAGGATCACACCGGCCTATCATCTATCAAGGAAGCAACGTACGGAATCGTTTACAATTTTTTATCGCGTTTATAATGGCGAACCGAAAAGCAAGGCATTAGGTGATTCAGTAAAAAAGATTACAGCTGGTCTGCTAAAAACTCCTCTAGGAGGACTCTGTTTCACCGTTTCCTACAGGACCAACTTCTCGATTTCACCTAACAAATCGGGGAATAACAAACAACTGCTCTTGAAAAGTGACCATTTTGAACTAAGCCCAAAACATGTAATATTTGAGTCTAAAAAGAAGAAGGAGCAAAAAGAAAAAGAGCCTAAGCCTGTGAAACCAGTGGATTTGAACAAACCGCTTCGGTTGGCAGCCTTCGTTGATGAACTGGTCATTCAAAAGGCTATCATCGAGTTCTTTGAACGGATGCCCATTCCAAAGTGTCGAGCACCTAAGTCACCGCCTAGCCCAGTGATAGACACACATATCATCGACGTGAAAAGTACGCAGGATTTAGACACGACCGTATTGTCCAAAAGTCCCACGTCATTGGAGATGCCACCAAAAAAGTTTCCGGGGTTCCGAAGTGAACACGAGCCTCCCCTGAAACTTCTGCATTTCCCCTTCGCAGACAACCATCCTATCCGAGATCTTGCCGAATTTTACAAAGACCTCTTTAACGCGCCACATCTTAAGCTAACAGATGATCCGCAAATTAAATCCACAGACGAGAAAAGAGACATTGAGATGACTAACGAAGATTTGTCGAAGGACCTGGAACTTCACGAAAGTTCACTTCTAGAATTTGATGAGCTGTTAGCTGACATGTGCCGATCGGCGGAATGGAGTGGGAATTAGAAAGAATGACGTACCGCTTGGTGTTGGAAGACTGAAATGTTTATAAGGGTTTGAATAAAGAATATTATATATTTTTTTTTAAATCTATCACAGTTTTTTTTCCACCAAAAATGTTTTTGAAATGACAGTTCTGTAGCTACCTTCACTTTTTTTGCTACATTCACAGAGTAGATCCTATTATTTTTTACACAACTTGACTATGAAGTATTAATGTTACTACTATGTACTACTATGTTTAAAGCTTTTTAAATTCTGTAAATACACATTTTGTACAATATTTTTACCAAAAAACTAAAAGATGTACTTTGTTTTTCTTATAAATGTACTTGCTAAAAGTTTTTGTATTTCTAATGTCTATCAGTGTCACCAAACTGTTATAGGTCTAAAGGATGTTATTGTAGTTTAAAAATATAATGTTATAATATAATCTTTTAAGACTTATTAGTTTACTACTTCTTTACTTTTAGTGAATGAATAAAGAGAATCCTATTAAATGTACAAAGAGAGGTCTGTTCCTACCACAAAACAGTTTTTCATTCCAAAATTAACATTAGACCTTCATGTATTTTTTTAATTAATTTAATTATTTATAGATTTATGTGATTAAAAAATGTTAAAGTAATTAACTAAGACTGGGATGATTTATTAGGTAAGGATAGGACCAAAACATAAAATTTAATATCTTTAGATTTTAAGATGTCTGATAAAAATCAAAATTTATATTTAATTTTTATTTTCCCTATATAGTGAAATATTTTATTTTCGAATTCCGAACAATATATGTATGGACTTATAGAAAAAAATGTGGGTTTGACGAAACTACTGACAATGTTGTAGGAACAGACAGCAAAATGTATTTATAAATAACGATTGTTTCTTGTAGATATTATAATTTTACTCTCATCATCATTGTCTTATTTACAAAACTCCTATAACATTCACACTTAATACAATGTATTTTTAACATTGACTAATAGTTATGCTTTATTTGTCATATTGGGACACCTAAAAAACTACAAGATGCCTCAGTTCAAAAAAAAATAGTTAAGTACCCGTATTAAGTATTATATAATGAAGATTCGTTAAGCGTCATCGAAATCGAAAGAGATAACTTCTCAAAGTTTCACAGGTATCTAGCGAATCACCACTTATTTAAACACGGAATCTAATTCTTTGTTTATACCTTTTTTCTACGTATTTGGATTATACATTCACGTAACGTGACAAAATCGATTGGTTTTCAATACAAAATTCAAATCTCCCTCCCAAAATTACAGAATCGGTCAGTGCAAAGTACAGACCATAGACAAAAAGCACAGACTGCACAGGTATATTTTTTCCACAGATTTTTTCGAATTTGAAGAACTTCCATGTTTATGTCAAAAAATATTTCTTTATCTGTAGTCTAAATCTACTACAAACACTACCTACCACGGAATACAGAGACTGTATTCCGTGAACACTACCGTACCTAGTCCATAGATGATACACTATACCTAGTCTGTGAACACAAACAAAAATATTGTCAAAGTTTGACATTGACATTCATTCGTTTGGTTTATGTGTGCTTTGAATTGTTGATTGTTGAAAAAATATTGAAATTAATTTAACTGGTAGAATAATGTAAAACTACTTTTAAGCTTTATTTCATAATTTAGCCTGTAGAAGCGCTAAAATTATTTTATAAGCAATTGGCATAATAGGGAAAACAGTGGCATCATAACCTATAAGAGTTGTTTGTTGTGAAGTGAAAATGTTTTCCATTTGTCGTCAAACGCATCCGGCGACCGGAATTGAATATGCCGTGAGTTGCTGCTTTTTTAACAGTGAGGAGATGTGCTTAGTGACCGCTGGTGCCAATATTATAAAGGTTTTTAGGCTTCTACCAGAAGGACATACTAAAGAAGTCAATGCCGGTAAGTTTATTAACCCTTCCTTTCTGCGCCAACCGACTTATACACGGAAAAGTAACAATCATATACCCGCGGTACACGAACGCTCACCACATACAAGACAACCTATAAATTATTGTACTAATTATTTTTCGTACATTATTATGACATACAGATTAAAAGTAGATCGCTATTGTGTACTGATAGGCTCCTACCTATATGCAATGCATTCGTAATTTTTATTGATAAGTCTGTAATAAAGCATCATTTAACCAGCACATATTTTTCTGCATTTCCCAAATGATTTACAATATTCGCTTACTTAATATGTGCATACTTTGACGCCTAAATTGTGGCATCTACTACATTAATAGTATTGAAACACACCGGTTTATAAAAAAAACTTATCATATTTTACAATGAATTTGTCATTTACTATTATTTCAGCGGGTCAGCCAATTCCTCCGAAAATGAAGCTAGAATGTCTGGCAACATACAACTTGTGGGGTAATGTGATGTCTATAGCCTCGGTAAAGAACCCCAGTGCTGGGCGGGACCTATTACTGGTGTCCTTTAGAGAGGCCAAGCTTTCAGTACTTCAGTATGACCCACAAGTTAATAATTTAATTACTCTCAGTATGCATTACTTTGAGGAAGATGATATGAAGGTAATTAATTTTAATACGCTTTAAATTGTATCATACTAAAGTGATGTTATGTGATATAATCATATTTTAGTGTAGTGGAATGTTGGTGGATTATAATACATTTTCCTCATGATTAGATTTTAATTTTAATTAACTTTACTATTTGAGATTACTTGAGTATTCACAAAGTAAGGGGATTGTTTTCAATATGTTATGAAAGCCTTACAATTTATAATAAATTTGCTGCCATCACCTTTAAAGTAAATAGGATACCTTCTTTCAATAATCAATATAATACATTCTCCAAAATCAGTATATTAAATTATGAATACTATAATTACAAACCATTTAAGTATTACTTAGTAGCATTTTAGTAAACTATGTAACCAGAAATAAGCACAATTCTTACCTACTTATATTCCATAAAAAGCAGAAACTAATAATTATATAAGCATAAGCTTGTTTACTCTAAATACTTATACATGTATGTATGTATTTTCCAGGGTGGTTGGACAACACATCCCCACATACCATGGATTAGGGTGGATCCAGAGTTCAGGTGTGCCGTCATGCTGTTGTACGGGAAGAAACTGGCCGTGCTACCATTCAGGAAAGACATTACTTCTGAGGACGGAGACCCCTTGGAAGCTAAACCACTTAGCGATACTAAGAAAAATGTAAGTGATTATATGGCTAGCCTGAAACTAAAGTGGTCTATGATACAAAATAAAGTTATCAAACGAAATGCGTTTAAAGTTACTATGTTTGAATAACCAATCAAATTCTGAAATGATATTTTAATGATAACCTTACTTTGGTGACCAATGATACTTGAGACCACTTTTGTTTGATTTAATTTATTACTTTACTTAATTTATTACTTAATTGTACTTTAATACAAGCTAAATTATAGGTGTCTGACTGATTTTAATACAGAAAAATCCCGGATGAAAGATGGGCCGGTGATGACTATAAAACTCTTTGTATTTAAAACTCATAAATTTTCCGAATTTTTCACTTCATAACTTTGATTTTTTGATACACAACTTGTATATTAGAAGACATAGGCTATGTTCTTTGTTCATAAACTTAATTATAATGAAGGAACTAAATAAATATACAATAATTATTTGACAGGCAACACAAACAGTAGCGCGCGCTCCAACGCTCGCCTCTTACGTGATAGTGTTAAAGGAATTGGACGAGAAGATTGATAATATCCTAGACATACAGTTCCTGTACGGCTACTACGAGCCCACACTGCTCTTGTTGTATGAGCCTGTACGGACATTTGCTGGGTGAGTTTAGTACGAAATAACATAAATAAATTGTCGGTATATAATTGTCTAGTGTCTGTATAGACCATGGTTTGAAAGACATGGTTATCAAGTCTAGTTCAAAGGATTTCATTACTAGTAAGGCAAAAACTTAGACCAAAAAATATATGTATACTCACTTTTCAAAACAAAAAAGCGTGGTCGAAAAATGTAACGTAAATAACATAATGTTTGATGATCGTAAAAAAAATTGGCCTAATATTTTTTCTTTCGAACAGTGATTGGTCTGAGGGCAGAAATTTGAATTATAATTTATCTGGCACATATTCCCATCTTAGCTGGAAATTGTAGCAAGGGCTCCTCGTCAGACAAAGCCGCGAATGTATTGTATTGTATGTATACCTCGTTTTTTTCGTCGTGATTTAAAATGTAAACAATCTTACAGTGTCTTTTTATTGTAATTATCGATTTAAAAATAAGACAGACACAAATAAAAAAAAGTTAAGGAATAAACAATAATTTAATGTTAAAACAAATATCTGTATACTTCTAAACATTTTTTTTAATTAATGAAATAAATAAAAGTAGTGTCAAGATTGTTTACGTTTTAAATCGCGACGTAAAAAACGAGGTATAGCTATCAGTCTGTCTCTCTCCTAATATCTCTCTTTCTCTTACACTAGTCGCACAGCGGTCCGCAGCGACACATGCGCGATGGCGGGCGTTAGTCTGAACATGTCTGCGCGCGTGCACCCCGTCAT
The DNA here is from genome assembly GCA_001278395.1 of Lerema accius. NCBI lineage: Eukaryota > Metazoa > Arthropoda > Insecta > Lepidoptera > Hesperiidae > Lerema > Lerema accius. The sequence goes on along the minus strand of LGAG01000058.1, from coordinate 6,680 downwards.
ATGGGCCATCGGTGGCTTGCCCTTCGACTGCATACAAGCTGTGCCCGTGCAGAAACCTCTGGGTATGTCTCTGTCTCTTTCTTACAAGTCTGTCTATCTCTCTCTGTCGTTAGTTTGATGTTATCGTACAGTAAGTTAGTAATTGGGGTCCAATGTGGGGGAGTTTTTTACCTGTTTCTTTTCTACATAACAGCACCTTAACGAAACGGGGGTAGATAAAAAATTATTATGTACATAACATAAGTGTATCATTGATATTTGATACATGAATAAATGATTTCGAATTTGAATCAATAATAGAAAAACATAAAACCTGATTTCTCAAAATTTTGGGTATAATGAAAAAATATAGTCATTGTCGTTGGCCCAAAACAGAGACTAATCCAATCCACCTCACAATGTTGAAATACATCAAGCAGTTAGGCTACACATCTTCCCAAAGAAATTGACATACATACATAACCCTATTCGCGAAGTTGGATATTGGGTAAAAAAGTAATTTATATGTATATCTAATTATTCTGTCATATATTTCAAGGTGGATGCCTGATAATGGCAGTGAATTCGCTGATATACCTGAATCAGTCGGTCCCGCCGTACGGAGTGTCTCTCAACAGTATAGCGACGCACACGACCAATTTCCCGCTCAGTGAGTATTGTATACTATACGTAAACATTATGAGGAATACATTAACGGATCGTAGCGTAAAAGTGTTTTAAGGGTGAGATTTTTGTATGGAAAATTGACCCTTATAACTTATTAATGAAGGTTTAATTTGCCTTACAGAGAGTGTGAAACAAAAAGTATTTCGATGAACTCTATTAGAGAATAGATTACTGTATGGAGTAAAGTTGACGACAGTATAAAAATGTTGTCGATACAATCCAGCGGTTCCCAAATTAACTGTTATCGAACGTTCCTACCTAATTCTCAAACCTCGACAAAAAATCTGAAGATCTAACTACGAAAAATTGCAATGCAGATCAAGGAATCAGTTATATTTTCGCGGACCCCCAATTATAAGTCTTGAACTCCCATTTATGGTCACGCCAACGTAAAACCCCTTAGGGTCTCTCGGGTCCACCTGAACCGTTTTGGGAATCGGTGTCCTATCCGTCGATAGCTCTAACCACCAGTCTCTAACCATCGCTCGCTCTAACCGTCCCTCATCACCCAGGGATCCAGGAAGGCGTGTGTATAACCCTGGACGGCGCGCGAGTGGCGGCGCTGGGCGAGGCGCGACTGGCGCTCGCACTCAAGGGTGGTCAGCTGTACGTGTTGACGTTACTGTCCGACTCCGTGCGCAGCGTGCGCAGCTTCCATCTGGACCGCGCCGCCGCATCCGTGCTCACTTCGTGCGTGAGTACCGCGCACACATGCACACACACACACACATACATACTTACATTTTTTTATTATTTTTTATTTTTATTTATTCGGGATATCAACAGCTTAATACTAATATATATGAGTCACTTATCTAGTTTACGTTTAAGCCAATTACAGTCATCCACAATTAATTACACTATGAGCAATCAAATATCGAGTACAAGCCGGATATACATAGATATACCTCGTTTTTTTCGTTGTAATATAAAAGGTAAACAATCTTACAGTGTCTTTTTTATGTAATTATCGATTGAAAAATAAGACAGACACATATTAAAAAAATTAAAAAATAAACAATAATTTTATGTTAAAACGAGCTGTTGCCCGCAGCTTTGCTTGCGGAAATCATAGTATTGCGGTGATATTTACCCCCTTAAGGGTCGATTAAAAAAAATTTTGAATTAGTTTTTGTTATCCCTTCAAACTATAAACCCAAACACAAATTTGCAAACTGCTAGCTTTAAAATTTGGTTAATTTTCATACAAACTTTCATCCCTTATTTCACACCCTTAGGGGTTGATTTTCTAAAATTTTTAAAATTCATACTTCTTAGCTTAGTATCGAAAACCTAAATACCAATTTGCAAACTGTTTGCTTTAATTTTTTATTTTATTTTCATACAAACTTTCATCCCCTATTCCCCCCCTTAAAGTGTGAATTTCCAAAAATCCGTTCTTATTGCTCCCCTACACTCTAAAAGGAACCTCTGTGCCAATTTTCATGCTTCCAAGTCTACTCGTTTAGGCTGTAGCGTGTCTGTCAGTCAATCAACATTTTTATTAAGTATGATAAATTTCTGTATACTTTTAAATATTTTATTTATTTAAATGAAAATGAAATAAATAAAAGTAGTGCCAAGATTGTTTACTTTGTAAATCACGACGAAATAAACGAGATATACACACACGTACGCACCCACGCACAATCACGCACGCACAATCACGCACGCACACATACACATTAATATATCCACGTATGTACGCACGTACACGCACGGACACAGTTGCGATTTGACTCGTCGTACATACATTGCATACATAATAAGATTGAATCGGTATTGAAATAGGTATATTGCGTTTTGCAGATGTGTGTGATAGAAGAAGACTTTCTGTTCCTCGGCTCGCGGCTCGGCAACTCGTTGCTACTGCGAGTGACAGAGAGGGAGAATCGGATGCTCTTCTCTGTGGACAAACCGCTGGAAGCAACCGTGGATTTAACTGTGCCTGATTCTGGTATGTCAATTCGCATTTCCCACAGTTATGATTGATTGTTTTATCTATACTAATAATATTAGGGTGAAGAGTTTCTTTGTATGTTTGTTTGAACACGCGCTTATCTTAGGAAGTACTAGACCGATGTGAAAATTATTTTAGTGTAATATAGTCCATTTATCGAGGAAGGCTATTGGCTGTATAACATCACGCTACAATGAATAGAAGAGAAGGAGGAAGATTTTAAATTATAGGTGCGTGCCTTGAGGTTGATCCCAGGAACTCCCGTTCGAGAGACTAATGTTTAAACCACTATGCTACCACTGTCAGTACAGCTTTATAATCTACCTATACCTCGTTTTTTTCGTCGTGATTTAAAAGGTAAACAATCTTGGCACAACTTTTAAATTATTTCATTAATTCAAAAAAATATTTAGAAGTATACAGAAATTTATTTTAACATTAAATTATTGTTTATTCTTTAGTTCTTTTAAATTTGTGTCTGTCTTATTTTTAAATCGATAATTACATAAAAAAGACACTGTAAGATTGTTTACCTTTTAAATCACGACG